>JACYXH010000826.1:6680223-6972723 GCA_026745465.1 Lota lota
CAAAATATTACTTGGGAGTGTGGGATTGAATAAATCCCTAGAGAGTTTTGATTTGGTTTGAGCGGAAGATTGATAGAGAGATGTCTGTCTTTTTATCTTTTGTTTTATTTTGACTAGCATATCGGCTACATCCTATTTTTTTGGGGAATGAAATATGTTTCTTCAACATCGTTAACAACCCATTTCCCTGCCGTAGCTACTTCCTCTATAAATATAAACCAGGTAGCGTTATCTTGTGTTGCCATGACAGTAAGCCTTTGGCAGTTCTTGACGCGGGCCCTTGATGGATCAGCAAGAGTCTGTTACTCCAAGTATGTTTCAAAACATTGCTCTGCTTTTTAAACACAAGGCCTGTTGCCAAGAAGGCCCAGGGGAGCAGCAGTACCACTCTGAGCGCCGTAGCAGGAGGATCTGGCGCCCGCAAGACAATCACTTAAGCGTAATTGGACACAGGTGCAAGTGATCAGAGATGGGAGATTGCTACTCTAATATTCAGGGGAGTGAGGAGATGTTGCCATGCAATGTCCCAAAAACACTAATGGAATTCTGTCAGGACGGACATGGGCTTTTTGCCTCCGTTCTTCTGGAAGATCATCAGTCAGGAAATGAATGAATTGCGTTGTTAGGGCCAGTGCACATATGTGACTTGTTGAACCCTGTTATCTACTGACGGGTTGGCTGGGATGGAGCTTCGTTGTTTGTGCTGCAAGGCCACTGATCGGAGCGGGGGGATGGGGGGGGGACAGGGGGGGGGGGCGTGTTTTTCCGCCCGGATGGAGAAACACACGGGGGGGAGTGCAGTGTGAGCACTTCACACAAACAGCCCACTCAGTGTGGGATTAGATGGGTCTAGCTTCAGCACCGGACGGGATTAGTCGTATTTTATTTGTTCTCCTGGAGGGGGTCCAGACCCTCTTGATGGGCGTTAAGCCCCGCTCAGGACCAGACTCATCCAGAACCATCCCGGGGTCCTACACGCCTGCTACCGCTGGATGTGATGTCATAGTCGTTGAAGTCAGGCTGCTAATGCCATATATCAGACCGTTCAGAAGTTCAGAGAGTCTCTCTCTGCTCTTCATCCTGATGTCAGGCCTGACACCAGAGTGTCTGCTGCTTAATGGTTGTTGTCACCCTGTTTAGAGTCTGTTGTGTTTATCACCCGGTTTAGAGTGTTGTGTTTGTCACCTTCTTTACACTCTGGTGACAGCACATGTAGGACTGCATGGCATTAGACATGACGAGTCCTCCTTGTTTATGTCAGCATACATTTCTACATATCTAGTTTGACATTCATGTTCAGAAATATATTGAAGCATGCAAATATCTGGGATTGTAGTTAGCTCTTTACCGTTTTAGAAATATTATAAATATGGACATGGCATAAAATGTTGTGTTAGAAAATATATATTTTTTAGTTTGGATTGATTATGAATGTGAAATTATGGGAATGCTATGGGAATTAATTTCCCCTTCAGCATGTAATGGGGAGCTATTGCCATGGTTTAAGAATCATCAGTCTCTGTTTTTGGCCCAAAATGCTGATTGGCAATGAAACTACCAATATTGAATTTGAGATCCATCCAAATATGTTCATAAACTAAGTGCATTATTTGCCTTACAATCTTCTCCGTATCGATCATTTGTCATATCTTCTGTCTTGGTGTAATTTATCTGATGTTTATGAGGCTTGTTAAATATAGATTGTGCACCTTAAACGTCTTCCTAGTTCATCATGTTTGCTGACACTGCAGCTCATTAAAAAGGACCCTGTGTGGCCCGTTTCAGTTTGGTGTGAGTTTATGTGTTCATGCCAGCATCACAGCTAGTCTTTTGAACACTGGCAGCGATGGGAATAGTTGAAACATTTTACAGGACCCAAATATTTGGCGTTTACCCACACTAATTATCTGGAGAGAGGCTGTCACTCCTCTGTAATTGCTTTGATTGATTCTTCTAAAGATGCACTTGAAAGAGCATGGATTCAGACACAGGCTTTGTACCACTCAGCAGGGCTTTTATAATTCAGCCCTCTCCTGCATGTCCCCATGGCCCTACAACCAAGCACACACACACACATGCAGGTACACATACAAACACACGCACACACACATCCGCACACACACACACACGTACACACACGTACGCACACACACATCTGCACACGCACACATACATACACGCACATAAACGTTTTCACAACACTCATTGAGGCACAGGCAAAAGCCACACACACATCCACACACACACCAAAACGCATGCATCCATTGACTCACTCAAACGCAGAGTGAAAGAACGTTTTGCATCACCGTTGTGTGCGGGCATGTGGTGAGTCCCAGACCTTCCGGCGCTAGACGCCACTGGGTTGTAGGCCGACCGCCATGACCTATGATCTCTGTCCCCACCACACCTGACACAAGCCAATTAACTCACCCATCCAACTTCTAACATTCTAATATTTACATCACTGCTGTCTCACTAGTCTCTACCGCATGCCGCAATGTGCACAAGAAAAAAGGATTGTGTTACGTTGTCTCTCTCTTACTGCAGCTGCCAATTTCTGTTGAGCTATGTGACATCTCAAACCATGTTCCATGTTTTCATGCATACATGGGTTCTCAGCTCCTTGATGAGTCATTACAGTTAAACCAAGGTTTTCCGTTTTCCCGACATGGAGAGAAGCGGCTCTCACCTTCAACGTGTGAGCCCCTGTAGACACTTCAAGTCAAGTTTCCCTTTGTTGAGGTGTCTGAAGAGGGGAAAAGCTGTTTTTATGAACATGAACTATTGAATGGACAGATAGTACTCAGGAGCGTACACAGGTGTGTTCTACAGACAATATGGTAAAGAAAAGTGTTATATTGTTATAGCACCATTTAAAAAAAAACAATCCTGGTGGGATTTTCATAATACAAAACAAACAAACATCTAATGTGATTATAGTAACACTATAAAACAGACTGATAATAAGTAAGAGTTTTATCAAAAGGACAACAGTTCCACAGCTTACCTTTAGAGATCCACATCAAGAATATAATAACAAACATCTCTTCTATTCACTAGCGTCTTCAGTTTCATCCCCAGAATGCAACACCCTAAGGAGCAGGGTTTGAGTGTCTGCTCTGACCGTCTGGCTACTGCTGACAAAAATAATAGATACAGTTGGTTGATGGTACCAAATGATTTGCAATCCTCGGCTCCACCTATGGTACATGCCACGAACCCACGTCTATTTTGCAGACATAAATAGTGGTACACTTTATGCTGGATGTGCTGTTTGTCTGCTTCAGATCAAATTCGACGCTCTGGACCTTTAATTAAATTAAATCTGGAATATTTTAAGTAGTTTGATGAGCTCTTTGTTTCTGAATAGCTAGATTTACATAGTTGTTGCAGGACATGAATTAGCATCTGAAAATCTATAATCTATCGGAATAGGTATAGGAATTGAGGAAGTAGTTTTCTGTAAGGCTGAGCGTGGTATTCGCGTGTGTGTGGCACCTGGCATTGACGCTTATCACACTCTTCACCAGTGAAAGAGGACTTAAAGTGGCTAAATCAGTACGTGGGTGTGGTAGAACTATTTGTTTGTAGCTTAGCCTAACCTACTACGTGATTAGCTTCGGACTGCAGTCACTGTGGTTTGCCTTCTGGTAGAATGGCAGTGTTTAGCTTAGAGGAGTTTGTTGCTCATCCTACTTTAAGTCAGGTTGATGGCTGTAGGAAGGATGATTTGTGTTTGATTGCCGATTATTACGGTATTTCTGTTTCACGGTCGCTTATAAAAAAAAATCTGAAGGCTGTCCTTTTAAGAGGACTGGTAGAAAAGGGAATTCTTGCCTCACAGGTTTTGGAGGAGTCTCCTGGTGTGGTGGCCGGGGCTACTGCAGCGGTATCCCCGGGTGAGAGTCAGGAAGGAGTGATTGAGCCACAGCCTGGTGGTTTTACTCCAGGTGGAGAGGGTAGTGAGGAAGAGGTAATCTATCTATCTGATAATGAATCGTCCTAGAGGTGGAGGAGTAAAATGTATTCTAGTATTGAATTGTATTGGCTTGACAAAGGTCCTTTTTATGACTCAAGATGCCATCAGTTAAAATGAGAGAAATAATACGTTTCACTTACCTCATCAACCTCACAGCTCTTTGTCATACTCCCTAGGAGCCCTTGTTGCTCTGTCTTTAACTTTGAGAGGTCAATCGTTTTATGAGTTGCTGTGCTATCGCAAGGTTCTATCTTCAGAAATGTGGTTGGAATGTGTCCTCAGTATCCATTGTGATTATTTTATATTCATTATTGATGAATCATGTTCTGATATAAGGTTTAATTGTATTTATCTGTTCAACTATATCACATTTTATAAAACATTTATAATCTCTCTGTCTTTCTCTTTCTCTCTCTCTCTCTCCCTGTTTCGGTTTCTCTCTCTCTTTATATATATATAGATGTGTATATATATACTGTATATATATATAGATGTGTATATATATATACATATAGAGAGGAGAGAGAAAGAGAGAGAGAAAGAGAGAGAGATAGATCAATATCTTAAATAGATCCTCTGACATCTTTGTTTTTTTCCTCTTTTAGGAAACCAGAATCAACTGCATTCGCATTGCTCGCAAAGGTAAGAGAACATTTGCTTATAAACACTGATTATAACTCATCATAGCGGTATGAAGGTAGGATGAATCTGAAGGTAGGATAATGCAACATGCAAGGAACAATGGGAGGCTTTCATCCTGGTTGTGGAACCGAGGCGTTGATGTGCTTTATCAAAGACGGCTTCTCTGTTCCCACTCACAAGACACTAGACAGCTACATCTGAAGCCTCTGACCCCAGTCTGGTCTACAAGAGTCTTCCAGATCAAAAACAGCTACCTGAACCCATCAACCATACAAAAGTACTGGGTGCTTCCCTGGCCTGCTTCCTCCACTCAGGGATTCTAACGGACACGGAAAGGGCAGGTAAAAAATTACTAAGGCATGATGGCAGAGGTGTTACTCCGTCTGCCGCTGTGCGCCGTCACAGTGAATACAACTCCTGTATTGATAGTTTCCTCTTGGCACTGCGACAGTAAGCAGAGCCTTGCAAATAAATTCACTGGCCGTGGGGCTGTCCTTTTTTCGTGAAGCCCTCTCTTTCTTGGACCAAAAAAAGGCAGGGTTCATCATGTATGGAGCTGAAAAGCTCCTGTTCCACATGGGACAGCTAGGCTCTGAATTAAAACATTTCCTCACGTTGATGAAAATTTGCACAGTGGCCACTTTCTTTCTGGGACACTTATGAGGCCCTACAAAAAGAACAAACAGCAAGAACAAAAGAAGGAAATAACAATTCATCGTTAGCAAAACAAGGAATAATTAAAGCTTTGTTTGATTTGATATATCAATTATGAACACGTCAGCCAGTCAGAGAACAAAAACAAAACTACATTGTTTTAAAGGAAGTAAGGTGATGTTCAGCTGATGGGTGGATCTCCAAGATAAAGATTGTCATTTAAAGGTGGGACAGGTCAGAGGTTATTTCATCCCTGACTGTGATATCTATAGTCTAGGCTGCCTATCACTCACCAAAGCACACAGGCAAGTGATTACGGCGCGGAAAACAAAGCAGCCGATTCCATTCCCACTTCCAGGTGACAGTTTAATTAAGGATCGCTTGGCAGTTTCGGTTCCACAATAGCCTTCCATTTCGGCTTTAAGTGCCAATTTTCAACTGCGGGCAGCGGCCGTGCGTGCAAAAATCTGCTCCATACTTATGCTTAGCTTAATGGAAAGAGTAGCACAATCCTCTTATACATCCAAAATGTCACAAAATTGAATTCCCCATGCTCGTCTGCATTTATTTAGGGAATGTAAAATAGACTATTGGACTTCATTTCTTGGTGTTTTTTTTAAATGACGTTTCTCTGTAGAGATGATCTGGTTACTTCAGGTGTTCTTCTACAAACGGTTGGTTAGGAGTGAGTTTGGGTATCTGACGACACACGGGCACCTTGGAAAGACCGATAAACAGAACGCTCCAGGACAACAAAGCAACGTCTTTGATCAGCCGTCAGTCTGTCAGGCCTCCGCCTGTACAACCTATCACATGGAGCATCAAGTGATGTGGTTCACAGACTAAAGAGAACATTGCCTTTGCCCTACAGACAAATACAGAAAGAGAGATGAAACTCACAAACAAACAAACAAACCAACAAACACTGTGGTTAATAAAGCGTTCATTTCCACAGCCCAGTACACGATTCACGCTGCCATATTCAAAGACCCCAGGCTTCTATGATGGAGAAGAAAAAAAGATCTTGCAGGATGAGACAAAAGACACTGCCCCACTTTTAGCTGTATTTCGGATGAGGCTTATAAAGGCCCAGAGCTGAGGAAAGATAAGCCCGGGAACATAGCTCTGTTTTCCTTCTATTCTAACTCCGATCCCATTGTCGTCCCCCCCCCCCCCCAGTACTCTGTTAGCTAAGAACTGAGTCCCCGGGCCTGTTCTGACTTTTCCAATTGCTGGCTGAAAGATAGGCTGGACTGAGATAGGCTGGGCTAGAGATAGGCTAGGCTGGTGATCGGCTGGGCTGAGATAGGCTAGGCTGGTGATAGATTGGACTGAGATAGGCTGGGCTAGAGATAGGCTAGGCTGGTGATAGATTGGACTGAGATAGGCTGGGCTAGAGATAGGCTAGGCTGGTGATAGATTGGACTGAGATAGGCTAGGCTAGAGATAGGTCAGGTGCAGGGTCTGTCAGGGCCTAGAGGACAAGATGACACCATGCAAGGAAATTAGATCACTGTGCAGCTAGAACAAGACAAAAGAAGAGCCACTCTTCTGACCCATTAACATAAGTATAGACTATAGAGCGCTACGCCAGTGAAATGAATAACCTGCTATTATCATAATGACCTTTGCCAGTAACTCTGACTCCAGGACACCTTGAGATTATTCTGACTGTGTGGAGGAGTAGACGTATCTGGCAGAGGGACTAAAACTAAAACAAAGGCGCTTTAGTGTTGATATTGTTGTGAAGGATCATTTATGTATGCTCACCTTCATTCTGTGTGTGTGTGGTGTGTGTGTGTGTGTGTGTGTGTCCTTACTTTCCATTGAACTTGAAAAAAGCAAGTGTCTTGCTCTTCTTCATACAAGCCCACTTTTACCTTAGATCATTATTTTTAGCTGTGTATTTTTTTAAAGAGCACTTTGAATGTGTCCCTCATTGTCACACATTTACAATCTAGCGCTACATGCAGAGATTTGATGAATCTAGAGATCACTATTCAGTGAATTCCATCTCACAGCGTACATAAATACTAGCTGCATTGATATGTGAGCAATCTGAAACAAGAATAATAGAGAGAAAGAGACAAAGCCAGAGAGAGAGAGAGAGAGAGAGAGAGAGAGAATGTCTTATGCGAACTCAAAACTCTTCAATCTATGAATAGCTTTGAATTATTTCCCTCTTTCTCCCTGTGTATGCATTTTATTTCCTACTCAAGCGGTCCTCCGCCCCTGAATCGTTCTAAGCCGTTGGATCCCAAATGTAGTCGGATCACACTCTGTTTTTCTGTTCCTAATGGCCCTCTCTTTCCACCTCCACCTCTCCCCACCCCCACCTCCACATCCCTCCCACCACCACCTCCACCTCTCCTCCACCACCACATCCACCTCTCCTCCACCACCTCCTCAACCTCTCTCCCACTACTACAACCACACCTCCCCCACCACCACATCCACTTCCCCCCACCACCACATTCACTTCCCCCCACCACCACATCCCTATCTCCCCCACCACAACCACCTTCACCTCCCCCCGTCCACATCATCCACCTCCCACTTCCACCACCACCACCACCTCTCTCTCACACTTCTCCCTCCTCTACCTCCCCCACCCCGGCGGCCAGCTGCCTGCAAGGACCACCGGCGGGCTCTGGAGGTGACCCAGCACTCGGAGGAGATGGGGCTGATCCTGGGAGTGTGCGCTGGGGGTCTGGTGGTGCTTATCCTCCTGCTGGGCGCAGTCATCATCGTCATTAAGAAGGGGTGAGTAGCGGGTGGTGTGGAGGCTGCTCCACGCTGGCATTGTTGTGGGATGTTCAGTCCAGCCCGCACCGTACGCGGGCGTCGCTTGGGCACCGCGGCAACAATTTTTATCAAGCGCTATGTCGACCCCGCTGTCTCCCTGTAGTGACAATTAGGGATAATGTAGGCATTATTGTATCATACTGCACACATCTCACACTCTTCCTTTGGCTTATTTTTGCTTGTTTCTTTTATTCTCTCTGAGACACTGCATCAGAGGCCACCAATTATCAACCTATTGGATGTTGTTGCTGTGGTTATTTTAGCCTTGTTTGCTATTTCATTCCGTTAAAGTACACCAGCAAGTGTTTAATTGTGTTGCTCTAAAGTACTAACTAGAGCTATTTTGTATTTCTCTATTGTACGCTATCTAGAGCTACATTGTATTCCTCTAAAGCACACTAGCTAGAGCTACATTGTAATTATCTATAGTAATAGCTAGTTACATTGTAATTCTCTATAGCACACTAGCTAGAGCTACATTGTATTCCTTTATAGCACACTAGCTAGAGTTGCATTGTAATTCTCTATGGTACGCTAGCTAGAGCTACATTGTATTCCTCTATAGCACACTAGCTAGAGCTACATTGTATTCCTTTATAGCACACTAGCTAGAGCTACATTGTATTCCTCTATAGCACACTAGCTAGAGCTACATTGTATTCCTCTATAGCACACTAGCTAGAGCTACATTGTATTCCTCTATAGCACACTAGCTAGAGCTACATTGTAACCCTCTATAGGTCATTGTCTAGAGCTACATTGTAATTTGCTATCTTATGCTAGCTAAAGCTATATTGTAAATCTCTATAGCATACTAGCTAGAGCTACATTGATATTTCTCTATAGCACACTACCTAGAGATGCATTGTATTTCTTTATAGTACCATTGCTAGCGCTACATTGTTTTCCGCTACGGTGCACCTGAGGGGCCAAAAAACTCTCATCCACAGGGCCGTCCGAGTGTGAAGCATGTAATTATAGGCGGATGCAATTCAATTAGCCACTTAATTATGCACTCTAAGCAACAACCTGACCCCTTGAATTGGATGTTAATTAGGAAAGAAAGAAAGGTGTGCTCTCTGTGATCATTAACCTGTAATCCTAAATGTCCACCTACCCTACCATTACTCTTAATTTTGATTTAGACATAACCCAAGACCGGGACTCCAGGCAACTGCCACTGTTAACACGTAACCTGTCTGGAAGAAAGTGAACATCATTTTACATTCCAAAACCCCACCATGCTAAACAGGGAGTAAGAGTGAGTGCTAGTAATCACAATGAAGTGGCTAAGGTCCTACAGAATAAGGTTGAATTATGCAGATTTGATGATGAAATACGGTGCTAGTCTCCATATTAGCCCCTATTGCTCTCCTAAGCTACCATGAAGTTGGCTCTTAGAGAATGGATTGCTATATTTGTTCTGGCTGAAACCCTCTTTTTTCTTATGTATGCATAACATTGACACATATTCAACTTAATAACTTTTAATTCTGCTTTGATGTGCTGTAGGGTATCAGGTCTGCTTGTCTGTTATGCATGCAGCCTACACACGTGTCCTGTAGCCCTACTCAGTACCTCTCTGTTAAAGCAGCTTATGCACACATCCTACAGACCATCTCAGTTCCTCTCTGTTATAGAAGCCTATACACCTGTCCTACAGGCCTCCTCAGTATGTTATAGCAGCCTATACACCTGTCCTACAGGCCTCCTCAGTATGTTATAGCAGCCTGTACACCTGTCCTACAGGCCTCCTCAGTATGTTATAGCAGCCTATACACATGTCCTACAGGCCTCCTCAGTATGTTATAGCAGCCTATACACGTGTCCTACAGGCCTACTCGGTGCAGCCAGACTCATCAGACACATCTCAGCCTCTATCCCATCTCTCATCCCACTGCCAGCTGGCATGGCTTACATTTGTACATCTATTCTTTCTCTCTGTCTTCTTCTTTTGCATCGGTCTCTTTCCTCTTCTTGCCGTCTCCAGAAGGGACTACTATTCTTACTCTTACTATCCGTAAGTTATTCCATCCCTTGTTTTTTTTTCTTCTCCATCATTCTGTGATCCATCAGATCCCTCATTTAGCTTCTCCTCCTGCTGCAAGCTGTGGATGGAACTAAACCCCCCTGTCTCATCATTACTCGTCTCCCCTCTTCTCCCCCACTGTCTGTCTATCGCTCTATTTCTCTATCCTTGTATATCTCCCTCAATTATCTATTTTTCTATATCTCTCTCAATCTCTATATATCTCCCTCTTTAATCTCTTTATCTCAATATATGTATATCTATCTTTCTATCTCTGTCTCTATCTATCTCTCTCTTTCTCTCTATCTCTACATATACATATCTTTCTCTCTCTCCCTCTATCTGTCTCTATATATATCTATCTCTGCCTATCTTTATATCTATCGATCTATCTTTATCTACCTCTATTTCTATCTATCTATCTATCTATCTATCTATCTATCTATCTATCTATCTATCTATCTATCTATCTATCTATCTATCTATCTATCTACCTCTATGTCTCTAACTCTATGTCTCTATCTCTATCTATCTCTATCTCTCTCTCTCTCTCTCTCTCTCTCTCTCTCTTGCTCTCTTGCTCTCTCTCTCACTATCTCTCTCTCTCGCTCTCTCTCTCTCTATATATATATATACATATATCTTTCTCTATCTCCATCTACCTCTATGTCTCTCTCTCTACGTCTCTATCTCTATGTCCCTCTCTAAGCAGGAAGCCGGTGAACCTGAACAAGACGCCCATCACGTACCGCCAGGAGAAGGGCCACCTGGGCTCCATGGAGCGTAGCTTCACCGACCAGAGCACCCTGCAGGAGGACGAGCGCATGGCCCTGTCCTTCATGGACACGCACACGTGTGGGGCGCGCAGTAAGTACCGCTGACCGTAGGAAAACACTCATGTGCTCACTGTCGTTGTTGTCAAAATATTTCCCTTAAATGACATGTTTTGAGGCAAGGCTCTAAGTATGGTGGCAGAGATGCCATAACTCATAACTGCAGTGCATGAATCACTAGAATATTTTTTCTTCTTTGTCATTGTCGGAAATATTATGAAATACCAAATTCAAAATTAGGCACTCCAGGGATTTTATCTGGGAACACCAATTAAAGTTGCTGCACCTCCCGAAGCCTTTCACCCTTTTGATGTCATGGCTCATTGTAAGATATTTCTCTCTCATGAATCCTGTTTCCTGTGTGTTTGTGTGTATGTGTGGTTGTATTTGTGTGTGTGTGTGTGTGTGTGTGCATGTACACGCGTGTGTGTGTGCATGCGTGCACATTTGTGTGTGTGTTTGTTTGGGTGTATTTGTGCTTGTGTGTATGTGTATGTGTGTGTTTGTTAACGTGTGTGTGTATGTGTTTATGTCTGTGCTTGTGTCTGCACGTGTGTGAGTGCGTGCGCGCGCGCGTGTGTATGTGTGTGCTTATTCATGCGTGCGCGCGCGCATATGTGTGTTTGTGTGTGTGTGTGGTCCAGGTGAGGCTCGTAGTTCAGTGAACGAGTCCAGCAGTCTGCTGGGCGGCTCCCCCAGACACCAGTGTAGCAGGAAGGGTTCCCCCTACCACACGGGGCAGCTGCATCCCGCGGTGCGCGTGGCCGACCTCCTGCAGCACATCAACCAGATGAAGACCGCCGAGGGCTACGGCTTCAAGCAGGAGTACGAGGTGAGACCTGCCGCCCCACGGTGCACACCGGTCCTAAAATGCTTCTTCTTACCTCGCGACTCAAACACTGACCAGATTCTCTATTGAGTTGCTGCGGGAACACGTCGGAAGTCACGCACCAAAAAATCTATAATTTAGTTTCCAGGTGAACATTTGAGTGGGAATCATTCAATACTAGACTGAAGTTTCGTAACACCATGTTGAAAGGATACCTTTTTGAATGGTGTATGGTGTATATGGGTTTGCCCTTGGCTCAGGTAGATGTTGCATTGTTGTTGGCTTATGAATGATCTCGTGTGAAACATTTATCCATAGGAGTTAGCTTACCCACTTCCCCTCCCCAAAGCATGCAACATCTTTCCAAGATAACAAAGAGCCCTGACTTTCTGCATTGTCCATGAACCAGCAAAAATATGAAGAACAAAGACAACAACAACCATAAACCCAACAGAATGACCTAGTCCGTTGTAGAAGGAAGAACCTCCACAGCTCTCGTATCGGGGACTCTACCCAGGGGTCCGCCAGTGCGTCACAACTGATCAGCAGGTGACACACTGTCACCCAGCCAATACATTCATCATCCTCATGCAAAAAAGACGTCTATCGTGATGGATAGAGGTCCTGATGAGGAGCACTTTGTTGGACAGCTTCCAGCCCCAGAGTCCTGGTCTGGTGCCTGTGTGGGGGTGGAGGTGGGGAGTTGGAGGAGGTGGGGATGGAGATGGGGAGGTGAAAGAGGAGGAAGAGATGAAGGAGGAGGAGGTAGGGAGTTTAAGAGCCTGAGTGGGCTTTCAGGAGGAGAGCAGAGATGAAAGGCTAGCAAGGGAGGTTAGAAAATGAAAGTAAGAAAATAGTGACAGCCTGTTGGCTCTCTGTGTCCTGACCCTGAAATCACTGCTTCTCTCTCGTAATCTCAGTATTTATCCTTCGCTCTGGTTAGGAGAAGAATGCGCTCCAAACATCCTGTAATCCGTAAAAAGTTTAAACACTGTATTTGATGTTGAGAACAATGCTCACCGGGTAGGTGTAGCTCTCTCTCATGCTTTTAATGGTAGTGTGGAATATATAAATAAAGCAGTTCAAGTTGCAGTGTGTAGAATTTAGTGGCGTCTGGTGGAAGGGACTTGGCAGAAATTAGATATAATATGCATGTAAAGTAATTACAAGTTTATTTTCATTAGTGAATAATCCCATGAAAATAAGAATCGTTGTGTTTTCATTACCTTAGGATGAGTCCTTAATACATGACGGAGCTCGCCATGTTGCACCGCCATTTTTCTACAGTAGCCCAGAACAAACAAAGGGCTTCAGAGAGAACACATTTTTTTATTTAATTTATCATAATCAAAATTGTAAGTGTAAGCTATGACCTTTAGTTTTACAGACTAAATAACTAAATACAATTTATAAATCTATCATGGAACCTCATCACTTGGCACAATCAGTGGCACTGCCGCAGTTCTGGGGATTTAGCAGGCATTGTCCCTCCTAAAAGTGGGAAGGTAAATTACTCCCACTTGGTTCTGATGATCATGGCGTTGTATTTAACTGAGTCCAGGGGGTCCAGAGTCCAGGGGGGATGTACTGACATCCCTCCCCTCTGCTACTCCTCTCTGCGGTGGTGACACCTTCTCTCCGGGGTCCGGTGAGGTGTGCTGCTGTTTTAAAGGGCCTGCAGACCCTCCCTGGTGGGCTGGGCTGTAGCTGAGGTCTAACACAGGGGGGAGATCTATCACAGTCACCCTTGCCCTCTGACATGAATGGAAAAGAGAAAACATCTTATTCCGTTGCTTCGTGGCTTTCCCTCAGGAGCTCTGTGTGTAGACTCATTAAACTGTCCCTCACGGGCAAAACACGCACTCACAAAATCAATACAGTACTCTTTTCTTTTTTTGCTTCCTGGGTCTATCTGTTTTGGAATGTATGTGTGTGTTTGTGTGTGTGTGTGTGTGTGTGTGTGTGTGTGTGGGGGGGGGGGGGGGGGGGGGGGGGGGGGGGTTGATAGAGTGTCTCTATCTAGACCAGAGGGAAAATGATGATGTATTATATTGCACCTCCCTGTCATGTATAGGTTTTTTTCTTATTTCCCAGAAGAACACACATGTACTCCGAGCTGCTTGGCCAGGCCTCTGCAGTGAGCTGTAATGGGGCTGTATGTGTCATAGGCTTGTGTCATTGCTAGATGAGTTCTAAGGGCAGCTGCTGTCTCTAGTTGAATTCCCACCACTGAAATGTGTAATTACAGCAGCAAGACGTTACCAGAGAACTCACCGTTTTCTTTACCTGTATCGGTTGTTGCCTTCAGGCACATCTTCTAACCCTATCTTAAGAATAGTGATGGTTGTTGATTCAGTTGTTGTTGATCCACAGTCACCTGAATATGCAGCTGAAGAGAAGCTGAAGACTTGTTGGTTTAGGATTAGAGTCGCCCGGTCCTGTGCACATCACGCTTCTTATAAACTATACTTTACAGTGTCATCATTTCTTTTATCTTCCCCTTTTCCTCCTCCATGCAATCCTCTTAAATAGCAGCACCCTACTGATCTCTCCAAACGATGGTCTCTGATCAATCTGCCACGGATCCCTCTTTCTCTCTCTCTCTCTCTCTCTCTCTCTCTCTCTCTCTCTCTCTCTCTCTCTCTCTCTCTCTCTCTCTCTCTCTCCTCCTATGTGAGTATTGTGTATTCACCTCTGAGAGTGGAGGGTATAAGCGGTGCGAGCAGAGGGATCAAGACAAGCCGCCCGAGGAGGAGAATGTAAAATAACACGCAGGAAGAAAGGGAGAAAGGAAAAGACGGGTGCAGCGAACAGGGAAAGTCAGAGAAAGCGGGATGTAAACAGAACGAAAACAGGAGGGAAAATCCCACAAATATCCAGAGGAAGAAGAAGAAGCAAGCGAAAGAGACAGAAAAGGACAGAGAGAGAGAGGTGCCGCGAGAGCCTGAGAAGGAACATGGGTCTGGAGCAGAAGGTGGGAGAGGAGGGGGAGATGGGACAGGAGAGGGAATGTGGGAGAGCAGGGGGAGGTAGGAGAGGGGGGAGGTGGGAGAGGAGGGGGAGGTGAATGAACAGGGGGAGGTGGATGAGCAGGCGGAGGAGGGTGTTATGCAGGCAGGATTTGGGTTCCTGGATCTCAGTGGGACGAGCTGCATTGTAATCCTCTGCTCAGCATGCAGACTTTGGCGGAGTTTCACCAAATTCCCTTAGTGACTGAAAACCACAGGGGGTCGACGTGTGTGATGTGTGTGCGTACATACGAATGTTGTAGTGTTTGTGTGCTAGTGTGTGTGCGTGCGGATGTTGTAGTGTTTGTGTGCATGTATTTGGCTGCCGGAAGTTGGAGTGTTTGTGTGGATGCGGTGTGCGTACAGATGTAGTGTTTGTGTGCGTGTGTGCATGCGTTCCGGATGTTGTACTGTTTGTGTGCAGAATAGAAGCGATCGGTGGGACTGCTGTGCACATGCAGGTATTTGCATCCATGTGTGCAGTTCCATCTGTCTGCTGTTTGAAGGGAGTATTGGCACATAGGAGTGGGTGGAGATGAGAGGCGTGTCAATCAGCCGTGCTGCCAGGCAGAACGGTAGTAGGGCGACGCTTTTCTCAATGTGTCATAACACTGCTAGGTAACTGTGGCCAGACACATGGCAGGTGATACCGCCACCTGAAACTTCAGCTGACAAATGCAGACACATAAGTGATGAAGCAGAGAGCTGAGACCTTACCAGGAATCATTACCACATAAGCTTTACCAAAAGTGTGTTATGGTATACATTAACATTTATTTTGTATTCAGTATTTTGCATTTTTTTTTGTGATGGAGGGGACTTACTGTTAACTGGGGTTTTAATATATTGATGCAGGCATCGTGTAGAATAAAGTATATTTAAAGATGTCCATACATATTCAGGAGAAGACTATGTTATATTTAAACTGCCTCATGGCTGAACATAATTTTTGGTACTCTTTCAAAAATCGTTTAAAATGGACTGATTCATTTAAACAAAAAGGTTCTTATAAAATCTGAAACTGGCACTTGAGGCACATTTGAAGGTTGACAGGTATGACGTCAAATAAAGTTGGTTTGACCAATGCCTTCAACCTTCTCGTTTGTATGTATATATGTGCTGCATCTAGCGGTATTTTCACCATGAGCTACTCGTTAGGTGGGATGTTAAGGTCCCCTTGTTCAGTCAACCCCATCACCCCTCCGCACTCCACCCCATTGCCCCTCTCCGCTCCACCTCATCAGGCGTGGAGTGGGGAGTCCTTCACTAGCAAGCACCATCTCTCTCTGACGCTCGCGGCTCTGATGCATTATCTGATTATGAAGCATTAAAGTGTATAATTGCCCCTTATCGCGAGAGGATTACAATGGCTTTACTCTATACGTACGACACGAGAGAGAGAGAGAGAGAGAGAGAGAGAGAGAGAGAGAGAGAGAGAGAGAGAGAGAGAGAGAGAGAGAGAGAGAGAGAGAGAGAGAGAGAGAGAGAGAGAGAGAGAGAGAGAGAGAGAGAGAGAGAGAGAGAGAGAGAGAGAGAGAGAGAGATTCTGGATAAGTTTCAATCAAGACACAAACCAAACAATTAATCGTTATTCCTTATCGCCCCCAGACAAAGAGAGATGCGTTGTGCATGGATGTGTTTGTGTTCTGCAGTATCAGTGGATTGAGTTCCTCTTGTCTTTGCAGAGCTTCTTTGACGGCTGGGACTGCACCAAGAAGAAAGACAAAACCAAGGGCCGGCAGGATACCTTCACGGGATGTAAGTCTTCTGCATGCACCAACTAGGACAGAATGGGAACCAACGGTCATTTTGATCCTTAATGAGTCTATTATAGAGATATATAGAGATATTTAACTTGTCCATGAATGTCTGCAATATTAACGAATGTTCACTACGAGTTACCAGAACTCAAAGGGATATCTTATGTGAGCCTGCTTTGGCGGCTCTATATTGGTATAGGTATACTGTATATATACCTATATATATACCTATATATATTTGTATATATATTTGTATATTTTGTGAAGCAGAGAAATGCAAAGAAATATTTGCATTTCCAAGCTGCAGCAAATGTCAGAAAATGTAAATGTGCAAGTATTTGTACTTACAATTTTATTAAACAATTAATCAATTCATAATTGACTAATATATTTAATTGACTCATCATTTCTCAGATGATCGGCATAGAGTGAAACTGCACCCACTCCTGGGAGATCCGAATTCCGACTACATCAACGCCAACTACATCGACGTGAGTCTAAATCTCTTGTATCGGATGCTGTCTTCCCATGTCAAAAACATACAAAGGGTCTGCACTATCATGCAGTCCAGCTCTCTCACTCAGCCGGCCATCCAATCAAACCCCTCTTGCCGTTGAGCCAGATGTCATCGTTATGGAAGCCGCACCCAACTTCCATTACCCAGAATCCCTCACCCCTCATAACCCTGCTATCAATTTTAATAATACAAAAAGGAAAAAAATTTAATACCACATTCAGGAGGTAAAGCCTTTGGTAAGAGGCTGCAAATCCCAGAATTAAATAGACGTGATTGATGTTATTCAGTCTCTCTGCATGGAACAGCTCTGTTGTTTCCTACTGCCCACCTTAGTTCTCAGACAGTCTGCTTACCCGTCATGTGCTGATGTCTGTAGACTGTATGTTGGTCATGTGTGTCTACAGGTCTATATATTTCTACATCTACATTTAAACCTAATTATGGAAAACGTGCATGTGTTTACTAAAGTTATACATCGATGCTTCAAAGACTGAAAAATTGAACCAAACAATCTTGAACATATAAAAGATGCAGCTTGAGAGATTTGATTAATAGCTGTAATTTATTTTGGCACTTTTTGTTGTTGTTATTTCAGTTGTGTCATGGAAAGTCATCAATCACTTTGAGATAATCTGAATGTCTTTTCAAACCTCCCATAGAACCCAATGTACCATTAACATAAGTCATCAGCGCAATCTGAGACAGTGTAGATAAAGTTTCACAAGTTAGAGCTTTTCTTACATTTACAGGAACAATAGTGGTATCATCGTTCTATATTGAAGTGATTTACAAGCGTTCAGCAGGCACTGTATCATCAAGTGCTAGCATAGCTGAAGCGTTTGTTTCTCTCTAGCGAGAGTGGCCGCTATGCTTTTAGACACCTACTTACCATGGGAGGACATTAGAAGCAGGGAGGCTGCTGTGACCGTCCAACAGGCTGTGGTGTATACAGCAAAAGGGTGGGGGTAATGAGGACAACACCACTCAGAGAACCTAGTGTCTGGCGAGGCTAACAGCACTGCGGGATAATGGCTGGTTTGCCAAAGTGGAGGATCGGGTTGGACAACCTTGTATTATTTTGGCAGAATTAAATGGAAAAGTTTCCTAATGTTGGGAAAATTTGTTTTCCAAGTTTTTATTTTTGTATTCTTTTAAAGATCTGCAGCCTACTGCTTCATTTCCTTAGTGACTCAACAAGGGCCAGACTCTGTCTGACTTTGTTAGTATAATTTAATGATGTATACAATGCCCTGTGTAGAAGTCTGGCTGCTTGTTGGACTTGTTTTATGTCTTCAGTACAGTTGTGCGTCACTGTGTAAGAGCTCTACCCAAGATCAAAACCCTAACAAACTGACCCTAACACACACACACTCACACACACACACACACACACACACACACACACACACACACACACACACACACACACACACATACACATCTTCACTTACACTAACAAACTGACCCTAACACACACAGACACACACAGACATCTTCACAAACACTAACAAACTGACCAAAACACACAAACACACACACACACACACACACACACTCACACACGCTTCTCTTCCCATGTTTTTGTAGCCATAACACCATAAGCTTCTCATTAACTAGATATATATCTGTTCTTTTTCTTCTTCCTACTTCCTCCTCCAATCTGGACCCTGTAGATTCGGATTAACAGGGAAGTAAGTACTGTCTCTTGCCTGCCACCTCCCTCCCTCTGCCTCCACTCTTTATTTCCTCCCTCCACCCCTCTCGCTCCTCCCCCTTCCTCACCCCTCCTCCCGCCCCCTGTAGCTCGCCCTACATTCACTCTTTGTAATCCCCTCCCCCGCGGTCCCATCCGCAGGTAGCATGAGAAGGGAAGGTGAGTGTGAGGTGAGGCGTGTGTGGTGCGGGGCTCCTGAACCAGGGGAGCAGGCCGTGTCCTCCTGGCTTGTTATCTAAACACACCAGAGACGTGTAACCCCCCCCCCCCCCCCCCCCCTCGTAGGTGTCGGGCTGTGAGTGAGTGAGTGTGTGCGAGTGTGTGTGTGTGTGTGTGTGAGTGTCTGCTTATAAGGTGGATGGGTAGGAAAGGGGCGGGGGGGAAGACTCCGGAGGTTGCTGTTGCTATGGTGACTACTGTAGTGCTAAGTGGTGGAGTTTTGCTGGTTATGCTGATAGTGATGTCTGGGGGGGGGCTGCAGGCAGGCTCATTCATCTCCATTTAAACCTGTGTCCAGTATTTATTTATTTTTTAACTGAGCGGCTGTAATTCAGTTGGACAATCCATCACGAACGTAGACGGCTCCCAACATATTAAAGTAATAGTTCCCAACCAACAACAAGACCACAACAACTCCAAGAAAAGCATGGAGTTTATTAATGGCTGGGGGAGCCTCTGTGTGAGAGAGGTGGAACAGATTCATCTCTGGCTTCAGTTTGCCAAGCCCTTTTATAGACTCTTTACAGAAAAGCATTAGTGCTCAGTTTGGTAGCGTTAACGGTGTTGTAAAGCACACCAGCTGCTTCCCTTGGACTGAAGGATCACATTTTAAACAAATCACTTTATCCATGTTGGACTCCCATTGGAAACAGCTGTTTGAATTCAAATGTGAGGTAAGAGGTGTTTGTTTTCAATATTGGAGGACTTTGTCCGCGTTAAAGCCCCCATGGGGGTCCCCAGGATCCTCCCCCATCCCCCAACCCCCCCGGGATACTGAGGTGCCCTCCTAAACAACACATCTTTATCATTTGGGAATGTCTGTCCTCCTCTTCATCAAAGGCTGTGATAACCTTCGATATTGAAACTGCCAGAATATTTTCCGTACATGTGACACGTAGCTCCACAACCTGTCCATTTTCATCACTGCGTCCTGTGTTCATGTTTATGTTGCGTCTGTGTTATTCCTCACCTTTGATCATTGTGTTCGGGATGCTTCTGTGAAGGGGAGTCGAGAAAAATCATGACTTGTTCTGAGGAAAGAAAATCGGTATCGGTATCACGCTGAGTGTGAAATTGTCTGTAACAATGAGGGTATCGCCAAAAGAACAGGACCTATTGTGTCTTGTAATGAACATTGATAATTCCTTATTGTAAATGCAAGTTAAGTTCACTTAAATATACTGGGGACCCATAACAATCAGCCTGCACTTCTGGCAATGTTTCCATCATTGTCTTTGTCGAGCATATTTGGACATAAATGAGTCCGTTTTGTAGAACTAGAGAAAAAAAGGAATCAATCCTATGGGGGTGACTTTTTTTCAAGACATCGATTAAGTGTTTTTTCACGGTACGATTCAGTCCTCGGAGGTGTTGAGGTTTGAGGGGGTAGGTCCTCAGAAGCCCGGGATCACGCAGGAGGAAGGAGATTTATCGAGGCTGAGGCCTGTGGCAAGTTAGAATACCTTAGAGCCTTACCAGACATAAGGGTGAGATAGAGCCTTACTCACCAGACATAAGGGTGAGATAGAGCCATACCAGACATAAGGGGGAGATAGAGCCTTACCAGACATAAAGGTGAGATAGAGCCTTACCAGACATAAGGGTGAGATAGAGCCTTACCAGACATAAGGGGAGATAGAGCCTTGCTCACCAGACATAACAGTGAGATAGAGCCTTACCAGATATAAGGGTGAGCTAAAGCCTTACCAGACATAAGGGTGAGATAGAGCCTTACCAGACATAAGGGTGAGATAGAGCCTTACCAGACATAAGTGTAAGATTGAGCCTTACCAGACATAAAGGTGAGATAGAGCTTTACTCCCCAGACATAAGGGTGAGATAGAGCCTTACCAGACATACGGGTGAGATAGAGCCTTACTCACCAGACATAAGGGTGAGATAGAGCCTTACTCACCAGACATAAGGGTGAGATAGAGCCTTACTCACCAGGCATAAGGGTGAGATGGAGCCTTACTCACCAGACATAAGGGTGAGATAGAGCCTTACCAGACATAAAGGTGAGATAGAGCCTTACCAGACATAAGGGTGAGATAGAGCCTTACCAGACATAAAGGTGAGATAGAGCCTTACCAGACATAAGGGTGAGATAGAGCCTTACCAGACATAAGGGTGAGATAGAGCCTTACCAGACATAAGTGTAAGATCGAGCCCTACAGGTGCAGACCACTAACTCAGCGTGTCGTCTCCTTCTGCTTTCAGGGCTACCATCGATCCAACCACTTCATTGCCACACAGGGTGAGTATCATTGCAATACTTTGTGTGTGTGCATATTATTGTGTGTTTTTCTTTTGTCATGTTGTAATGAATTGAAGATGTTCCACCCAGTGAACCCATGGTCTCAAGCCTCCGACATTTTCTATTGCAATCTTCAAAAGGTGACGACACGTGCTGCCAGCCAGCCGTGTAAGGCTCCGTGATTGATGCCGGTGAATTAATCAAGAGTAAAGGAGAATAGTTAAACACGTTCATTTTTGGCTTTCCCCCTTCTCGCTGGGTGACACGTTGCGGCTATACATGGCCCGAGAGCGAGAGGAACATTAATGTGACTTCCATCAGTGGAATAGAAAGAAGATGGCTTTTGATAGATGTGTGTGTGTGTGTGTGTGTGTGCGTATGTGTGTGTGAGGGTGTGCGTGGATGTCTGAATGCATGCATATTCACAAATATCTTTGAGGAAAGATTTTCTTCCTCCTTTCACAAGGTCTAGATTTTTCTCTATGTCCCCACTCACCGTTCTTCACACAGTGAAGAACATAATGTTGTTCTTGCCCTTTCTAAGTGTTTCTTACGCGTGCTCCTTGTTGATTTCCTCAGCGTGAAATGATTCATCCTGTTCTTAAGTCTAGAGGTCATCTTCCACCCCTGGCTGTTGCTTTGTAAACCGCCTGTCCTCTGCTGTATCGACAGCAGGGTTCGAAAAAAGACAAGAAAGATCCCTGCTCTGCCATCTTGACAAAGGAGGCGTTGCGCCTCCACGGCCAGAATAACCCAGAGCCTTTTATTGAAGTGGATCGCCAGCGGGTGATTGGTGACGCTGGTGACTTGAGTTTGTTCCTCCCTCTGGTCTCACCCCCCCCCCCCCCCCCCCCCCCCCCCCCCCCCACCTCCATGTCCCCAGGGCCCAAGCAGGAGATGGCGTATGACTTTTGGAGGATGGTGTGGCAGGAGAACTGCTTCAGCATCGTCATGATCACCAAGCTGGTGGAGGTTGGCCGGGTATGTGTAATACTCCTCCTTCTCGTCTGATGCCCCGATCACAGGTTGTCACGGGCTCTGGCGGAACAAAACAACTGGCAGCATCTTCACAGATAAATGCACACTGTAGCCTCTATGTTTATGTTTTGAATGGATGGGGAACCCGGAGCTTTGCGTCCGTGTTCCCGTGGACAGCCGGCATCACCAGAGTGGAAAGGAAGGAGACCCCATTGTTATCATGGTCAGCTGCTATTAGCAGCTTAACAGCTAAGTGTTGTGTTATTGTGGTAATCGTGGTATGATTGGACAAAGATATGAATTATTTTGAAACCGCACAATAGCATTATTCAAAATATCCTGTTGGTCTATGTATTTTCTAATGCACAAATATATGCATTATTGTCATTGTTTTCTAAGAATCCCAACTATACAAGCAGATGTTAAAGTTGTTACTCTAGAGCTGGTCTATATTCAGTCCCCCCCCCCCCCTCCACACACACACACACACACACACACATACACACTCTCAGTAATCAACTAGTGAGTATTCGGCCGTGGGTCCTAATAACACCTTCCCACTGGTGGAAATCACCTCCTTTGTGCTGAAGGGTGGAGGAAAGCATTACTGTGCCATTCACAATTATGTTCCATTGCTTTCCGATAAAATGGAAAGATCTTTTTTTTAAAGTTTTATTTTACTTTGTAGTGTTGAGTACTTTTTCTTTTTGTGAAAAAATGCTTCACTTAATTTAGCAGTAAATGTCAGAATGAATTGGCAAAGTATATTGGCATATATATAAATACAAGTTCAACATTGATTTATACCACAGAACTAATTGTTAAAACTAAATGAAAAGCAGGTGTTTGACGGTAACAAATAACAAAAACAAATATTTGTATTAATGCGGTCTTCATAGGGGATATTTTGTGTCCTCAGGTTAAATGCTGTAAATACTGGCCTGATGACAGTGAGATGTATGGGGACATCAAGATTACTCTGTTGAAGACGGAGACGCTGGCTGAATACACGGTTCGCACCTTTGCCTTGGAGAGGGTGAGTTTACCTTTCACACATGGAGCGCAACCCAATCTTGCTGCACACACATCGTACTATACAAATATTTATCTCTCTGTATCCCTGGCTACCGCAGAGAGATTCAAACATACATTTCATGTTCTTTTTGTGCAGAGTTGAATGTGGAGCATTGAATAGTATCACATATATGGGGACGGACAGTCTAACTGTTTGAATCTTAGGCCAAAGGTTGTGGGTAAAAACCCAACCAAAACCTGGAAAAGAAACAAGCAGCCTAATCTAATCCTTAATGACCCTACCTGCTCCTTAATGATCCTTACCTGCTCCTTAATGACCTTCCTGCTCCTTAATGACCCTACCTGCTCAATAATGACCTTACTTGCTCCTAATGACCCCTATCTGCTCCTTAATGACACTACCTGCTCCTAATGACCCTACCTGCTCCTAATGACCCTTCCTGCTCCTTAATGACCCTACCTGCTCCTAATGACCCTTCCTGCTCCTTAATGACCCTACCTGCTCCTAATGACCCTTCCTGCTCCTTAATGACCCTACCTGCTCCTAATGACCCTACCAGCTCCTAATGACCCTCCTGCTCCTTAATGACCCTCCTGCTCCTTAATGACCCTACCTGCTCCTTAATGACCTTACTTGCTCCTAATGACCCCTATCTGCTCCTTAATGACCCTACCTGCTCCTTAATGATCCTTACCTGCTCCTTAATGACCTTCCTGCTCCTTAATGACCCTACCTGCTCCTTAATGACCTTACTTGCTCCTAATGACCCCTATCTGCTCCTTAATGACCCTACCTGCTCCTAATGACCCTACCTGCTCCTAATGACCCTTCCTGCTCCTTAATGACCCTACCTGCTCCTAATGACCCTACCAGCTCCTAATGACCCTCCTGCTCCTTAATGACCCTACCTGCTCCTTAATGACCTTACTTGCTCCTAATGACCCCTATCTGCTCCTTAATGACCCTACCTGTTCCTTAATGATCCTTACCTGCACCTTAATGACCTTCCTGCTCCTTAATGACCATACCTGCTCCTTAATGACCTTACTTGCTCCTAATGACCCCTATCTGCTCCTTAATGACCCTACCTGCTCCTTAATGATCCTTACCTGCTCCTTAATGACCTTCCTGCTCCTTAATGACCCTACCTGCTCCTTAATGACCTTACTTGCTCCTAATGACCCCTATCTGCTCCTTAATGACCCTACCTGCTCCTAATGACCCTACCTGCTCCTAATGACCCTTCCTGCTCCTTAATGACCCTACCTGCTCCTAATGACCCTACCAGCTCCTAATGACCCTCCTGCTCCTTAATGACCCTACCTGCTCCTTAATGACCTTACTTGCTCCTAATGACCCCTATCTGCTCCTTAATGACCCTACCTGTTCCTTAATGATCCTTACCTGCACCTTAATGACCTTCCTGCTCCTTAATGACCATACCTGCTCCTTAATGACCTTACTTGCTCCTAATGACCCCTATCTGCTCCTTAATAACCCTACCTGCTCCTAATGACCCTACCTGCTCCTAATGACCCTTCCTGCTCCTTAATGACCCTACCTGCTCCTTAATGACCCTACCTGCTCCTAATGACCCTTCCTGCTCCTTAATGACCCTCCTGCTCCTTAATGACCCTACCTGCTCCTTAATGACCTTACTTGCTCCTAACGACCCCTTTCTTCTCCTTAATGACCCTACCTGCTCCTAATGACCCTACCTGCTCCTAATGACCCTCCTGCTCCTTAATGACCCTCCTGCTCCTTAATGGCCCTACCTGCTCCTAATGACCCTACCTGCTCCTTAATGACCCTACCTGCTCCTAATGACCCTACATGCTCCTAATGACCCTTCCTGCTCCTTAATGACCCTCCTGCTCCTTAATGACTTAATTTACTCATTGTGTCAGCGGAAACGCAAGACAGGTTCCAGTGTTCAAAGTCATTTTTCTTTTTTGCCACCTGGTGGTCACCTGATTGGACGTCACAGAGACATAACAGGGGCAATAAAAACGCTATTAACAACTCTCGGCTCACTCACGTAAAGCATGCTTATTATTCAAGAGAAGGAGTCTGGGGGAGAGGAGAGAAAAAGGGGTTAACCGATGACAGTTTGCGTTCACAGAGGCTTTGGAGTTTCTTTTTGTTGTTTAGAAGAATTTTCCAGCTTAGATCTTTGCTTTGTGTTCGTTTACCTTGTCATCTCCGATCTGCGCTGGGAACACACCCGGTGTGTACAGAGCGCCGCTCCTGAGCTCTGGGGGATAAAGACACAGAGAAGTAAATCTGCTGTCACCCCACAGCCCAGGTGGCCCACGCCCTTGACGCTCCGCACACTCAAAATAAAAAAAGGGTCGTATCGCATCAATCATTGGGGAAAGGGGGGGGGGGGGGGGGGGATGGATGGATGGCAGCATGTGTGTAATAAAGACATCTATCGGGAGCAGACTTCATTAGCGGAGACGGCTGACGGGCAGCCTGGTGGTGGCCTGGTGGTGTATTGTTCTGACGTGCGGCCCGGTGGTGTGGTATCCTGACATGCGGCCCCTCGGTGTGTTTCTGTGTCGACAGAGAGGCTACTCGGCGAAGCACGAGGTCAGGCAGTTCCACTTCACGTCCTGGCCGGAGCACGGCGTTCCCTTCCACGCTACGGGCCTCCTGGCCTTCATACGGCGGGTCAAGGCCAGCACCCCCCCAGACGCCGGCCCCGTGGTGGTCCACTGCAGGTGGGGACGCTCATCTCGCTGGGATCTTCATGGGTTCTTCATAGGATGATATGCATAAAGTGAATGTCATCTGGGGGAGGCTTGTATCCGCAGTGTTGTACAATTCAGTATATGTGCTTATAGGGAGACTAGGGACATGTAATAGAGAAATTCCGGTAACAAGGATGTGTGTATTATAACGTATTCATTCCTATGAACCAGTGTGGGGCTAGGTGTATTGTGGTGTATTAGGGTGTATTAGGGTGTTTTATGGTGTTTTGTGGTGTATTGTGGTGTATTATGGTGCATTATGGTGCATTATGGTGTACTGTGGTGCATTGTGGTGTATTGTAGTATATTATGGTGTATTGTGGTGTATTATGGTGTATTATGATGTATTGTGGTATATTATGGTGTATAGTGGTATATAATGGTGCATTATGGTGGATTCTGGTGGATTATAATGTATTCCTTCCTGTGTACCAGTGTGGGGGCAGGTCGGACCGGCTGCTACATCGTTCTGGACGTGATGCTGGACATGGCCGAGTGTGAGGGCGTGGTGGACATCTACAACTGCGTCAAGACCCTCTGCTCTCGCCGCATCAACATGATCCAAACAGAGGTCAGCTGCTATTGGCTGCTCCTGATGCATCCCACTTGTAGCCCAAAGCACACGTGAATTTCGGTTCATATTTGTAGCGCGACCCAAAAAAGAAATAGAATCATATTGTTTTAACGGAACAAAGCAAACAGAGCACGAATGTAGCGCGGCTGTATTTTGTCGCTCGCTTCCTATAGGACTCCATTATATGAGAGGCAGAGATGCATACAGCCCACATGAAACCCTGTAGCCCAGAAACATATCATTACATCCATACAGAAATGAATAAATAACTCAAAACATGTACGTGGATAGTATGGTTAATGAAATACTTGGTCAGACTTTGTTCTCTATGTGACTAATTGAATACATTCAAATGTGCTCCTTGGCATTTATTTATTCATGTATTTATAGTTCTGACATACCTTGTGAATATAGCGAGTTGTGATGTGTTGTTATGAGTTGTGAAAAGGACAAGGTGGTTCTTCATAAAATAAGATTACCATGGTTCCCTTCGTGAGCTCCCCAGTCGCTCACTTCCCTGTGGAAGTGCACATACTTTGCATCACCATTTATGTCCATGTAAATCTAATATTGGCTCAACTGTTTATTACATTTGTAGTTATTAACAGGGACAGGATAATGAAATGCACAGTCCAAGACTGTTTGTTGATTCAGAATTATTTATTAATTCTCTGGCATGAGCTCTTTGAAACAGTATAGCACATGTTTAATTCAGAACAAGAAGGGGGGATTAAAAATGAAAATAATATCCAATGTTTACCTTTTCTGATTATTTATTGATATGTAGTCATGCACAGCTCTGTCCTTCCTGGTACAGACAAAGCCAGATGGAGACATGCAAGTTTTCAAACAGACCCATGCACACACACACGCGCACACACATACTCATACACACACACACACATGCACACGGATATACACACACACACACACACACACACACACACACACACACACTGACACACACACGCTGACACGCAGCAAGCACACATTTTCATTATCCAACTTTTTTATCTCCGCTCTGCAGGAGCAGTACGTCTTCATCCACGACGCCATCTTGGAGGCCTGTCTGTGCGGGGAGACGGCCATCTTGGTGAACGAGTTCGCCCTCACCTACAAGGAGATGCTGCGGGTGGACTCACAGAGCAACTCCTCCCAGCTGAGGGAAGAGTTCCAGGTCAGTGGAACAACAGGGGGGTCCGCAGCATCAACATTTCAGCTCACTAGGTTAAGCTATAATAAAATATAGATGAAGGTTGGTTGGCCTCAATGTCAACAAAAACAGATATGGAGGAGATATGGGGATAGGGTGAGGGATTGGGGATAGGTGTTTTTTATTTTTGCCTCGGATGCAAGGTTGTTGATCTTAGGTCGAGGGTCTATTCTTGGTTTGTGAGTGAGTGTGTGTGTGTGTGTGTGTGTGTGTGTGTGTGTGTGTGTGTGTGTGTGTGTGTGTGTGTGTGTGTGTGTGTGTGTGTGTGTGTGAAGGATCAACATATAACTCCTAATATTTATCTAACCTCTCATTTACTCTCTCGATTGTTTTATATTCTGGTAAAATATATTTATACTATGTATGCAGACGATTAGTTATGAAAAATGATGCTGTCACACTACCGCTGTGAGAAGAAACCTCCCATGGACAAAATAACAAGGAGTCAGCGTCCTCGTGTTATAGATGCGTTTAAAACCTGAAGGACAGGTTTTGAATTATATATTTTGTAACACTTTCTAGCCACCAATGACTTTGTTAAGAGTATTATCATCTAAGACGATGTTTTTCCATAGTCGTCGCTGGCCGATGATCAGAATCAGAATCAGAAAAGCTTTATTGCCAAGTACGTTTTTTAAACATACAAGGAATTTGTCTTGGTGATGTAGGTGCACGTCACGTTCTCTATTGCAGGTTAAACAGAACAAACAAAATAAGTATAAATATAGTATGTATAAATATATACACACAATTTAGATTTACAAGAGCAGATTAAGTACAGTGGCATGTAGAGCCAGGGGTGGGGTGTGGAGAGAGTCAGGGTGGTTTCCGGGCCTTGTTAATAAGGCTAGTGGCGGAGGGGAAAAAACTGTCCTTGTGACGAGAGGTTTTGGTCCTGATGGACCTCAGCCTCCTGCCAGAGGGGAGTGGCTCAAAGAGATTGTTGCCGGGGTGGGAGGGGTCAGCCACAATCTTTCCTGCACGCTTCAGAGTCCTGGTAGCGTAAAGGTCCTGGAGCGGCGGCAGATTGCAGCCAATCACCTTCTCAGCTGAGCGAATGACACGCTGCAGTCTGCCCTTGTCCTTGGCTGTGCTAGCAGCGTACCAGGTGGTGATGGAGGATGTGAGGATGGACTCAATGATGGCTGTGTAGAAGTGCACCATCATTGTCTTTGGCAGGTTGAATTTCTTCAGCTGCCGCAGGAAGTCCTCTGTTGTGCTTTCTTGATGAGGGAGCTGATGCTCAGCTCCCACTTGAGGTCCTGGGAGATGAAAGTTCCCAGGAAGCGGAAAGACTCCACAATGTTGATTGTGGAGCCAGAGAGGGTGATGGGGGCAGGTGGGCCTGGGTTCTTCCTGAAGTCCACAACCATCTCCACTGTCTTTAGAGCGTTGAGCTCTAGGTTGTTTTGCTTGCACCACTTCACCAGGTGGTCAGCCTCCGACCTGATCGGACTCATCAGAGATGAGTCCGATGAGGGAGGTGTTGTCCGCGAACTTCAGAAGCTTGACAGACTGGTGACTGGAGGTGATGGTGATGCGGAGCAATCCCTCACCTGGATCTTCCTCCCATTTGCAGTCGTTGTTTTGGTTTGTTTTTCGCTGCCGCCGTTAAACAACAGAAAGATACAACAAAAACAAGATTATGTAAGAGTCTGCTTGGGAGTCTGAGGCTTGGATAACGACAGAGATTAACTGCAACCAACAACACATCGATGGGGAAAAAGCACTTCAAAGTTAACAGTGTTTCTGAAATAAGAAAACATGTGTGTGCGTCCCTGACATCCTTTGGTTATTAGCTGTTGTTTCAGTGTGTTGACTACCAGCTGTGTTCCCTCCCTCTGATCAGTTGGCCGCCGCATTGATTCCCGCCTCTCGCATTTCAAAGCAATCCTGGATTCAGCTTGTGTCTCCTTTTCTCTCTTCTTTTTGATTCCATATTTGGCTGTACACTTATTTTCCTACACGAGTTACGCCGGATTCACTACCTGGGTGCTTTAGTGGGGAGACTCGGGTGACAGACCATGTGGGGCAGCTCTCTGGTTACAAAGTGTTCATATTGAAGATCGGACGCGATCGCCTTCGGTATCCCTTTGATCTTGTAAACCCATCCATCTGACATTGGTAAGGGGGGGGGGGGGGGGGGGGGGGACGACGACACACCTTTTTACAGCATTTTAAGCTCTGACTGTACGGACCGAGACAGAGAGCACCAGTCTGCCTCCTTAGAGCCTCCCAGATCTACACTTCATTAGTCATCTTCTGTACTAATTATCCTCAAAATATAAAACTATCTTTAGATTGTCCTTGTACACAAGAGTAAACATGGTGTTTATCAAAGATAATTGGCTGGGAAATGTTGCGTTTGGGTTGCAAAAACATTTCCTTTATTACGACGGCTGGGTAATGAAGCGTCGGTTGTTTGTACTCAATCAGTTTAGCGTAATGATGTTCAGAGGTTATTACATCATCATTAGGGCCTGAGTCATTCCTGTATACGTCCACTTGTCTATTTCATACTTTTATACATCCACTTGTTCACTTGATTCCTGTATACATCCACTAGGTCACTTCAATTCTTTATACATCCACTAGTTCACTTCATTCCTTTATTCGTCCACTAGTTCACTTGATTCCTTTATTCGTCCACTAATTCACTTCATTCCTTTATACATCCACTAGTTCACATTCAATGAGACGTAATCATATTATGTAAGGTTGCTCGGGACATACATTTTCAATGTTTTGAAAAGCCCTCTCCGTGTGACAAAGCGATTCGCCATATCTCCAGTTTGTTTCTCTACGGAGGTGAATGGGTAAAAAGACGTAATTTCCTGTCAACCGTTAGTTGGGGAGCAGGTCTGGTAGCGGCCATGTTCCCCGCTCTTGCAACACCTATCTTGCATTTAGATACCGACGATTAGTAGGCGACGAGATCTCCGATGGTCGGGTGTCGCGAGACTAATCTTTCTCTCTCCCTCCAGACTCTGAACTCCGTCACCCCCCACATCGATGTGGAGGAGTGTAGCATCGCTCTGCTGCCGAGGAACCGGGAGAAGAACCGCAGCATGGACGTGCTGCCGCCCGACCGCGCCCTGGCCTTCCTGGTGACCACGGAGGGCGAGAGCAACAACTACATCAACGCCGCGCTCACAGACAGCTTCTACCGGCCCGCGGCGCTCATCGTGACCCCCCACCCGCTGCCCGGGACCACCGCGGACTTCTGGAGGCTGGTGTTCGACTACGGCTGCACCGCCGTCGTCATGCTCAACCAGCTCAACCAATCAAACTCTGCCTGGGTGAGCGCGCCACAGCTTCCTATCAGCCTTTTCCTATTGGCTCGTTCCCATTGGCTCGTTCCTATTGGCTCGTTCCTATTGGCTCGTTCCCATGCTGGAGGGAAGAGAGCTGGTGCATGATGGGAGAGGGAGTTCATTGGTTGAGATGTCTGGGTGTGATGGTGTGTGTGTGAGGATGGATTTGTGTTTGTGTGTGGGCAGATGTGTGTGTGTGTGTGTGGATGGGAGTGTTTGTGTGTGTAGAGGAGTATGTAGGTGGGTGTGTATGTGTGTGCGCAGATCGGTATGTGTGTGTCTGTGTGTGGATGGGTATGTCGATGTGTGTGTCTACTGCATGCATGTTTGTGGAAGTGTGCGTATGTGTGTATGGGTGCATGTATTTCTGGGGTATTTTTCTGTGTGTGAACTTTACTTGAGTTTGCCCTGCCATCCCCTCTTCAGTCTGGTTTGTGTATCTCTGTGTTTGGGATTAGTTCCCTCGCGCCATATTGTGGGGCTTTGATCTCTGACCACATTGATCTGAAGGCATCGCCAGATAGCTCCACCTCGCTCCCATGTTTCAAGTTGGAGCTCTGGATAATAGCTTCACCCTCCAGGCTCTCTCAAGGTCCTCTTTGTTGCTTGCACTCTTTCTCCTTTAAGCCCATCCCCGCCTGCGCTGTAGTATCTCTGATTCTGATGGGATACTCTGCATCCTCACATGTGGGGATGTGAGATCCTGCAGCAGGCAGATTAAATGCATATAAAACATGTGGACGAATGTCAGTGTGATTTTGTTAGACATATGATTTAAGGCCGTTGTCTTTTTCTTAATGCCTCTGGGTGATAAATAAAACCAAAACTATTTAATGCTTACTCTCACCTTTTGACTTGACAGGCTTTTATTTTGTATCTCCCGTATTCAATGTTTCATTCTTGATCTTGTTTTATCGGTCGGTCTTGAACTGCGTCAGGGCGGTTGCTGACCTGCTTTTAAGGGGAGTCATATGCTGCTAATGAGTATAAACGCTCTTTTAATTTAATGCTTTTCTCAACTTTATGGGTCGTGGCATATCTTGGAGAAATTACAAGTAAATCATGGCTCTGAGTTCATTAATTTCTCACTTATGAGGTTAGACAGCTTATCTTTTTATCTGGAGATGTTAGATGTAATTTACTGCAGTGCTGTGTATTTTCAAAGAGTGATTCTAATGGAAATGCCTACTATACTATACTATAATATACTAAAATATACTATATTGCACTAGATAACACTATAATACACTATACTTCACTAGACAAAACTATACTATTCATAACACATGCAGGAGACAATAAGAAAAAAAGTGATGAGATCTTTTAAATGTTTCCCTTACAGAGACGCAATGAGTGCCGGGTCAGAGAGGGCATGTGGTAGCAAACTGCAGGATCACTACTGACCAGTCCTGAGTCCTGCTGTGAGGCAGCATGCATGACGGATGATGAAATAAGGGGCATGGGTCTGTGTGGATGCACACTTAAAAATGTATATATATATATGTATGTTAGTAAATATATATATATATATATTTATATTGCAGGAGCCCAGGAGACGTGATTATAGAGAGGAGCCAGGATGAGACTCGTGCGTGTATACTCTGTTAAGGGCTCGAGTGTATAGTTGGCGTTGCAACAGGAACGAGACACAGAGGGAACGATGTGACTGTAATTCCCTGGTGGGATCCTCAGGATGACGATCTGTAAGATGCTTTCACTGAAGGCCATTGAAAAGAGTGCTTGGTGGTTGTTCATCAGAATGAAAGCAAGATTATTTCATCCACAAACATAGACTTTCTGGATCTTGAAACTGAAATAATATTGCAGTCACAGTCCATTATGCAGGGGATGCAACAATAAAGAATTATATAGTATAGTGTAGTATAGTATAGTGTAATAAAGTATAATATAGTATAATATATTGTTTTCTAGTGTAGTATAGTATAATATATATAGTACATACAGATGAGGTTTTTGGTTGATTTATGTTCTGCTTTCCATCTCAGCGCAACGTATTGCTTTTATGTCTCCTTTCTTTCTATCTTTTACATTTGTTCTGTCTTTCTGTCTTCCTCTTTGTCTCTGTCCTCCCCCCCCCCTCCTCCCCCCGCAGCCCTGTGTTCAGTACTGGCCTGAGCCCGGTCTCCAGCAGTACGGGCCGATGGAAGTGGAGTTCCTGTCCATGTCGGCAGACGACGATGTCGTCACACGTCTGTTCCGGGTCAAGAACGTGACGCGGGTAGGTGGTCTTCACTGTCTCCTGAACACGCCTGCTGGCGTATGCACCCGTCCTCCCGAGAGATTGTCTGTCACACAGGCGACGAGTGTGTTTTTATTCCAGTGAGCCATTCAACTGCTGTGAATGTCAAATGTCTTCCTAGCCCATATTCATATTTTCTGTTAACAGTCACAGTAGAAACGAATCTAGGGCCACCTGTATTTCCATAAGGCCACCTAAACTATGGGGTAAAAACCTACGCCTGTGTAGCATAGGAAAACGTGTGAGGTCCATTTACCTGGGAGATAATAAAGGTCAGTTTATCTGTCTCTCTTGTGATTGCCGAGAGACCGGTCAGTGTACTGTCCAGTGTATAGGAGTATACTCAGATGACTCAAATATATTTAATGATAATACAATCCATATGTATACCAGCGATTCTCTCAGGTGCCAGCCCTCCCATTCCACCCCCACGTCCACAGCTTTGATTTGTTCCTAAACCGTGTCGCACATTCAAATGAGACGCCTGACATGCAGAGAATTAGGCAGAACTTTTGAGAGAGGCGGGAAGCCAAATGGAGCGTCTGACAGCGTTGTCACAGTGCAGGGGGCAGAGGGGATGTCTGCTTCCTCTAACAGGGCCCGCCTCACTGCGCTGAATATAAATGTGTGTATGTGTATGTGTGTGTGTGTGTGTGTGTGTGTGTGTGTGTGTGTGTGTATACAAATGTGTACGCTGGCGTCAACGCACTCCGCTGTGTACAAAAATATCAACCTCTATGATCCTCATCTCCTTCTGTATGGATATTCAAATATAGAACTTCGACAAGTCATTTTTTTTCCCCCCCCGAAGCGAATCGCGGACAATTACAAATGTGCGTTCAGGCAAGCTGAATCACGGCCGTCATCATGAGTGGCGGGAACGGCGGCGCGTTGCCGAGCCGCTCGCTGGCGTGCTGACACTCCTACCCTCCTCCCCCGTCTCTCCCCTCACTGGTTATCCCCCCCCCCCCCCTTCCCCAGGTTAGTCTACCTCCCCCCTCCCCTCACGGGTTAGTCCACCTCTCCCCCCTGCTCTCTCCCCTGCACCGTCGCACTACATTCCTGGTTGGAAAACGTTCCATCTCGCCCCTGCCCTCGCTAGTACTTCCTCACGTTTCGTGGAGAGAAAGATGGGGACTAAAAGTCCCAGAAAGTGCAGCGCAGGCATGTGTGAGAGGAGGAGGTACCGAGCGGGGCAATGTCTGCACGCTCTGTAAATCCCCCCTCCAGCGAGGCTGGTCCTCCGAGCGTCGTTGGCGTCTTCGCCAGCCCAATTTGCGTGACTTACAGCGACTCCAGCGCTCCTTAAGTGGCGGCTGGAGGTCTGCGAGGAGCGAAGAGCTACGAGCGCGCCGAGGCCTCACGCCCGGCTCAGCTCCCAATCCGACCGGCCGCCCATAAATCTCCCGGTCACACTGCTGACTGAGCACCGCTGAGAGATGCCGGCCCTGGCTTGGTGGGGGCAGGGGGGGGGGGGCTCACACACACTGCTGTTGCTCTGGCAACAGTGCCAAGATCCAGGCACACGTCAGGTGCATGCCAGTGAACACACATGATCACAAATTCATACACATGCATGTAGATGTGCACATACACACAAACACGTACACGCACACACACACATACATGGTCACAAATTCATACAGAAGCACATGGATATGCAGCAACACACAAACACATGCTCACACACACGCACAATCAAAAATCCATACACATGAACATTTAGACGCACATACACGTCGACATACAGACATGCACATACACATGCATATGCATATGAACACACCTGTATAGATGCACACGGACACTCATATTCCATATGTGTGTGTGTGTCTTGCATGTGAAGCTTCAAGAGGGCCACCTCTATAGTACACAGACCTTCAGACTCCATGTGTGTGTCTGTGTCCTGTGAAGCTCCAAGATGGCCGCCTCTGTAGATACACAGACCTTCAGACTCCGTGTGTGTGTGTATGTGTGTGTTCTGTGCAGCTCCAGGAGGGCCAGCTGGTGGTGTGTCAGTTCCAGTTCCTCCGCTGGTCTCCATACCGCGACGTGCCCGACTCCAAGAAGGCCTTCCTCAACCTGCTGGCTCAAGTTCATAAGTGGCAGAGGGAGTGTGGGGAGGGACGCACCATCATCCACTGCCTGTAAGTACCACCTCTGTTAAAACCTTCAGACCATCAGTGTGTGTGTGGTTTCAGACCATCAGTGTGTGTGTGTGGTTACAGACCATCAGTGTGTGTGTGTGTGGTTTCAGACCATCAGTGTGTGTGTGTGTGGTTCCAGACCATCAGTGTGTGTGTGGTTTCAGACCATCAGTGTGTGTGTGTGGTTACAGACCATCAGTGTGTGTGTGTTTTCAGACCATCAGTGCGTGTGTGTGGTTTCAGACCATCAGTGTGTGTGTGTGTGTGGTTCCAGACCATCAGTGTGTGTGTGTGGTTTCAGACCATCAGTGTGTGTGTGTGTGTGGTTCCAGACCATCAGTGTGTGTGTGTGGTTCCAGACCATCAGTGTGTGTGTGTGGTTCCAGACCATCTGTGTGTGTGTGTGTGTGTGTGTGTGTGTGTGTGTGTGTGGTTACAGACCCTCATTGTGTGTGTGTGGGTGGAGGTGGTTTCAGACCATCTGTGTGTGTATGGTTCCAGAACATCAGTTTGTGTGTGGTTCCAGAACATCAGTTTGTGTGTGACGCCTAATAACAGAGTTAATACGATCAAGGACTTCTATTCTCGTTCCGAGTTATTATTTATTGGATTAAAACCGAAGAGAATTCTGAAGTAATACATCAACTGAACTCTCTTAACCCTTGACTGACAACCTGGTGTGTGTACACGGTCGGAAGGGCTTTGATGAGTGATGAGCTACAAGCTGGTGTGTGTGTGTATGTGTGTGTGTGTGTGTGTGTGTGTTTGTGAGTGAGTGAGGTGAGTGAGAGAGAGTGTGTGTGTGTGTGTGTGTGTGTGTGTGTGTGTGTGTGTTGTGTTTCCGTAGAATGCTGTCATTCTGAGCGTGTCTCATCCTAAACTGTTCTGTGGTGTTCCACAGCCTGCTGCGAAACGCTAAGCCGCCGTTTGAGTCGGATGCGTTGCTACAACTCCTCCTGTTGTCATAACAACCTCCCCCCCGCCCCCCTACCTTAGAAAGTGACCGCTACTGCTGATGAATATGAATAGACCCGCCCCCCCCCCCCATACCGTCATGCAAAAGCACATCACTCAGTGCTGTCACACAGCGTTACCCATGACAACCGGGAAAGACATTATGGAGATGAAATCAATTATGGCTTAATACAGAATGCGTACACTCTCTCAATGGTAAATCCTAGAGTGCCGAGGCGATTGAGGATGATTGATTACTTTAGAGCACTGTGTATTGGCCACTGATGTCCCAGCACCCGCCTTCCTCCTTCCTCTTCCCCTGAGCCACTGCCGGGCTTAGGAGACAGGAAGTGGATTGTCCTTTGGTGTGCGACGATACAGCGTTTCATTTAGGGAAACTAAGGTGGTAGTTTGGGAATGCTGAATCCCCGCCCGAGACTACATAAGTTCTCTGCTTCTCTCCCTACAACTCTTCCCATAGACTTTGTGTTATTAGGTACACTCGGTCAATCGGATATTGTCTTTTGATAAGATGGTAGGACTGGTTATGTGACTGGTTATCAGGTTTCACATGTTCAGCAGTGCTGATGCTTGTCTACTGGAAACATATTTTTGTTTTGAATGTTTTCAATGCACACACCGTACCACAACACGTTGATAAGAGATTTGGGACAGAGGGGGATTTAAAGGAGGGAAAGACATAAAAGAGATGAGATGGCTGGGAATGCATGCTGAATATTTCATACACACAATTAAATTAAGGTTGCTTATTATTTCAAATGCTCTTCATGTGAGATAATGTCACTCTGGTTGATGTGTGAAGAATATATATATATATATATATATATATATATATATATATATATATATATATTGTAACTAAAAGTAGATGTATAATGCTGGACATGATAATAGATGGGATTTCCAAACCCACTGCTATTCCTTGACCGAATGTTAAGCACAAAATGGACACTTCGTTGTCAGCAAAAAACATACTTCTGTTGGCAAAATAATTTGTATAAATAAGAGTACAACTGACTCTACCCTCATCATTAACAATGTGTCTTCTAAGGTGGAAAACGTGTCTCTTATGAGAAACCTATAAGACTAAATCATGTTATGAGAACCCTTTAAGACTAAACACATGTTATTATGAGAACCCTTTGAGACTAAATCATGTGAGAACATATGAGACTAAAGGCATGTTATAAGAACCCTATGAGAATAAATCATGTGAGAACATATGAGACTAAAGGCATGTTATAAGAACCCTATGAGACTAAATCATGTGAGAACATATGAGACTAAAGGCATGTTATAAGAACCCTATGAGACTAAATCATGTTATGAGAACCCTATGGGACTAAACACATGTTATTAGAAGAACCCTATGAGACTAAATACATGTTATTAGAAGAACCCTATGAGACTAAACACATGTTATTAGAAGAACCCTATGGGACTAAACACATGTTATTAGAAGAACCCTATGGGACTAAACACATGTTATTAGAAGAACCCTATGGGACTAAACACATGTTATTAGAAGAACCCTATGAGACTAAACACATGTTATTAGAAGAACCCTATGAGACTAAATACATGTTATTAGAAGAACCCTATGAGACTAAACACATGTTATTAGAAGAACCCTATGAGACTAAACACATGTTATTAGAAGAACCCTATGAGACTAAACACATGTTATTAGAAGAACCCTATGAGACTAAACACATGACATTATGAACACCCTATGAGATTAAATACAGTTGACCTGTGGTACTTTCCCCTAACGTCTGCATCCGCATTGCGTTCAGGAACGGTGGCGGTCGCAGCGGGAGCTTCTGCGCCAGCACCATCCTGCTGGAGATGATCCAGTACCAGAACATGGTGGACGTCTTCTACGCCGTCAAGACCTTACGCAACTGCAAGCCCAACATGGTGGAGTCTCTGGTACAGGAACCCAGTCTGATTGGTCCTTATCGATTTATGCGATGATGCTGATGTTCTATGATGCTGTGATGGATCTGAACTGGAAAAGGCTGACATTTCTGCCTTTTCTGAAGTGAAAATCCTAACCTGACCCATGTGTGTGTTTGTGTTTGGTATGTGTGTGTTTGCTTGTTTGTCTTTGTGCCTGTTTACTTTCTGTATCCATGGCCCCTGTCCAACAGAAGCATGTTAAGAGTCTATCCATACGCAAGGTTATTAATTAGCGGTTCCCTCTGTCCTCCTGTCCATCCATCTTCTATCACCCTGGCCATGGTCGCTATTACTAGTAGTAATTAGTGATGAATTGGTGAAATTTATTTACGCAGATTTGCTTTGTGAGACGCTCTGTTTCGCCCTCTTCCAGTTAAGGCTCGGACCATGCCTCGGGGTGGTAGCTGGGGAGGACATGAATGTTTCTATTACCAATCAATCTGTGTTATTACGTTGTGCCCCTCAGGAGCAGTATCGATTCTGCTACGACCTTATCCTGGAGTACCTGGACTGCTTCGAGGGGAGATAGCAACATGCTAACTGTAGCCATCGTTCTCCATCAGCCGGCCGCTCCGGTCAAATCAAAACATCTATACTGTCGCCGGTCCCGGGGGCCCCGACGACAGTATAGATGTTTTGATTTGACCTTTGGATGGGAGCAATGTGAGGATGACGTAGAGGGATGAGAGAAACTGGGGGTCAAGATTCTAACTTTTAACCTTTAATGTACAGCCGTCATTTCTTCTTCTTCTCGTCATGTTGTTTATCTCCTTTTTATACTTTTCGTGCTTTTTATTTTTTCTCGGGTCTAACTTTGCCTCGGGACTCAAAAGCTATTTTGTGCTATGTGTTACCGTAGCAACACAAGGCGTATTATGGACTATGCTGGACCCCGCCACACTGGAGAGCAGTTGTCCTGACTGTTGTTTATGGTTTTGCAACAACAGACTGAATATCAAGCGTCTGGGACAAAAAATGGACATGTTATTGTTGTTGTTGTTCTCTTCAAGTGTTGTTCAGGCATGACTTCTCTCCCCATACCATTAACTGCCTTATGCCCCCCCCCCCCCCCCCCCCTCCCCCCCTCCCCCCCCCCCCCTCCCCGAAGGAAAGATCTATGTTCCCCTTTTGATTGTCCTGACTCCTCAAACACATTGGAAACAGCTTCATTCAAAAATGCGCAAAAAGGCAAGCAGAATGTTTTTTATACAGCGGGCCCTCCGGGCCCCGACGGTACGGAGAGAAGATGTGAGACACGGTGCATTCACCCGTCTCCTGGGACGGGTCATGTGTTGGTTCTGCGTTGTTGCTGATGTGTTGGTGCTGCTGGTGTCGGAGCCATGAGGGGACACACAGCACCGGGGCCCGACTCAGCGATGGGGAAGACATGAGATTATTGTGATGGTGCCAATCCCACAAGAATTTAGAATTTAAACTAGATGTAAAGCCTCTATTTACTTTATCCTCTTGCTTGTTGTTGACAACATACACACAGTATTTGTACTACATCTGCTCACAGTCTGTCTCCACGGTGGGAGTTCTGACTGACTTTCATGTCAAGGATGGGGAGGTCTTGGGGGGTGTGGGTGTAAAACAACTAAATCTGCACATTCTTTAAGGCAATGTGTAAAAAATGAAGATTCATAATGCTGTGGTGACGTGTCTGGACCAGTACTGTGTTTCATGTTGAAGGTGCTTATGATTTTAAAGTGAATTGGTTCCCCCCCCCTTTCAAAGGTGTGGCCTCTTACCTTGTTTTGGTTGCATTTACTCGATGTTCAAGAGATTTACTTTGTGTTGGTCGCTGTTGACCTTTTCAGTATGGGATGAGGTTTGGCAATGACACATTTTTTTGTCCAAAGTGACATCAAATGAGGAAAACAAAAATAGGCTACATGTAAAAAAGGAAAGAAGTTAAAAGTGCATTGGCCAAGAGCCTCAGACATTTAATAGTTGCTTGATGTTATTCCACCCCTATGAGTTTTCTGTGTTACATTTGATTTGAAAAAAAAGATGGACCTAGATCTGTTATTGTTAGAACAAGAAGAGGGAAGAGTTTGGTGTTTGTGACTGTGGTGGCAAAGGGAACTGAAACAGATAAAGAAAAACGATAGAAGTGGAGCTTTAAAAGGTCTATGACATAAGGATGAGAAGCAAGCGATTATTCTTTTATAAAATAAAGTTGAATTGAATTTTACTGTAGGGGGTTCCTGGTATCTCCTGACACACAGCAGTTGTAAAGGGGCATCTCATGGTGGTTAACTCCACTTCAAACACTATCAACAACCCCTGCTTCGCCACCCAGAAACAAACAGAGGGAAAATCCTTAAATCATACCACAGGAATGGCAGCTAGCGGCTGGTTCCAGCTCCCAAATCTGCTTCAGGAGCGCAGAGAACATGAATTAGGCAGTGTGATGTTTACATCAGGGTCTCACATTTCAAATGCTAACGCAGTTTGTTTTTAGACAAAGGGTACGCGATGAAGTAAGCTAGAGCAGTTGGGCCCAGTATCTCCTTAGCGAACTACTGGACACAAACAGGAAGTGCCTGAACACTTGTTTCTCGAGGGTGGAGGAATGTGTATATATATATATATATATATAGATGTATATTACTGTTATGTGAATACTATGTGAATAATATACTATATGTTTGCCCAGAGTAAAGACGTACAGTAAGTAAACACAAGTAACCACAAAGCTGAATGTGTTGTAAATGACAATTCTGTGTGTTTATGCAAGAAGCCCCCGGTAAGAATGTTGCTTGATAATCCATTTCAGTCACTAATTTTGGGATAAAACTTAGTTCACAATGCATCCATGTTGCCATCATTCATTCAATTTCTAAAATATTGCAAACTTAACTCCCAAACCAGAAGGATATCAAACAGAGCAAAATCTGCTACTGTTTATGCATTCACATTCTGTGTAATTTTGTAATAATTAATACAGTATACACATTAAAAACGTGGATACATTCATCACCAGCAGCGATGGATTCAGTGATATAAAGAGTTCACGTTTATAATGCTAATAAAATAATTCTAGCCTCCATGCATCTAAAGCATGAAGAAAGGAAAGGCATTGTCTGCCTAATCTTCCCGTTAGTTCTCATTTCCTTCGACTCCCCCCAACATTTCATATTGTTTCATTGTAGGGTACTGTAATCCCCGTCATTTCTTCTTACCCATGTGTATTTTACCATTGCCAAAAACAGTCAGTGCAATGTACTTTTACCATTCCAAAGCTTTCACCACAACGGCTCTGTGTGGCAGCGCCAGCTGTGAGATCTCCATCTTTTTTTTTCATTTGTGTGCTTCTGTATGATATTGAAGCAGTGGAATCCAGCTGCTGTGTTTTTGAACTTTGTATTTGTGAGGCAAGGTGTGTATTTAAACCGAGAGAGGGGGAGACGAGGGATGTGTTGTGGCTAGGGATGAGGGATTGTTCTGAAGTATTATAAACAATAAAAAAAAGCTGTGTGAAGGGAACAGAGGATTGTTTGACTCTTGCTGCCGTCATCATTGGGGCACAGTTAAAAAAAAATCTGCCCATCACCTATTTTAATCCTGCTGTTTTGCTTGCGTTGTGTTTTTCTATATGCGTATCATATGTTCTTGAAAAATACAAACACAGCACGAGACGGAAGACATGGATTCACCCGGATGGTCGGTTGTAGTGCTGTAATGGCTGGACATTTCCTGTCTGTAACATCCTGACCTTCCTGTGGTTTCTCACCGGGATGTGGTCTGTTAGCCGATCATAGAGCCTGGCCTGCACAACCTGATCTATCTCCTTCTAACCTCCCACCCTATTTCCCTGCTGATCACTATCCTCCCGTTATAAATCCCCTAAAGCCCCCGCCCCCAAATATAGATCTTCACACACTCTCCGTCTCCCCCTCATTTATCTCTCTCTCTCTTCATCTCCCCCTACATTTATCTAGTCCTCTCTCTCTCCATCTTCCCCTCTATTTATCTCTCCCTCTCTCCATCTTCCCCTCCATTTATCTCTCCCTCTCTCTCCATCTCCCCTCCATTTATCTCCCTCTCTCCCTCTCATCATCTCCCTCTCCATTTATCTTTCCCTCTCTCTCTTCCCTACATTTATCTTTCTCTCTCTTCCCTCTCTCCCCCCTCTTTCCCTTACATTTATCTTAGCCTCTCTCTCTCCCCCTCTACATTTATATTTCACTCTCTCTCTACATCTCATTCTCTCTCTCTGTCCTCTATCCATCTCCCTCTATCACTCTCTTTCTCTCTATTTATTCAAACCCCGAGACAACTTTTTGTCCGCTCTCACTCTGTCCACATCTCCAGACTCTTTGAGTCTCTGCCCTGTTGAATTATTCAGCAGTTCTGCAGACTGATCTCGTGTTTAATCCAAGAGACAGGCCAAATTAATTAGAGAGCAAGGTGTGATGCTGGTCTCAGGATAACTCGTCTGGACCCACTAGATTGGTCTTCTACAGGAATCACAGCAGATAACCAGTGGCTCCAAACAAACCGTTACAAGGTAAAGAATATAAGTAAGCAAGTACGACTCTTGGGATGGTAACACCCTCCATAGTGTAGTTTTCTACACTAGTGTCTGTTCGATAGAAAATGAAGGAGCAGAAATACACGATATATTCAGCCATAGAGAGAGATAGATAAGAGATAAGATAAGATCTCATTTACAGGACTATATTCCACATCTTTTCTTCTTGCCTTTAGATGGCAATTAGAATATTAAATGGTTTCAGCCAGGGTCATATCTTCCTTGCCACCACTGTGCTGATAATTTGCTTACATTTAAAAGGTAATTGGAATTTTTTCTTTTAATTCCTGTAATGACCTTTCTGTACAGGGTAACTTAAACGACCAGGATCAGTATTGATTTATACTTATGTGATCTTTCTGTTGGATCTTCTGATCCTACATCGCTAACTCTTCTTTTACTTCTTAAAAAAGAAATCTTTAACACCATCTTTCTAATGTATCCTAAAAAGTACAATCATATATTTATTGGTCGGTTTTAATGATAATTGTCTGTTTACAATTCGTTTATCTTAACTTCTTGTGTTCTTTTCTAGACACATCCATTAAGGAGCTCAGTTTGTATTTTACGCCCTACACTTATCTCGGCCCCTAAGCATGCTTCACCTCATCTTAGGATCAATAAATAGCAATTAGGTCCAAATCCCTGCCGTCTCATCTTGGGTTCAGTCCAGGGAATAGGCAGAAAATATGTCTTCAGACGACCATAAAACAGTTTCTGCTTCTAATCTCATCCCCAAGCAGCTGAACTAAAGCAACAGTCGCAGGCGCTTGTATGATGGTGAATAACGGCTGTTGTGAATGGAAGTGTGGCCGAAGTTAGTTCCGAAATGATGTGCTGGATTGGCTTTCACGGCAATTTCTTTGCTGATATTTGCAGACAACTCTGGAGGGGGTGGTGGTGGTGGGGGGGGGTGGGGGGGGGGGGGGGGGGGTTCTTTTGAGGTAGCAAGTAACCGTGGTGATCTTGTCCGGACCCTCAGTCAACAAGTAAACACGCTGCCTATTTACATTACTCACCAAACAGATAATGGACAGTAGTCTCTACCCCAGGTGTCCTGTTGTTGATCTGAGAGACCAACAGTCTCCAGCCCAAGTGCCCTCTTGTTGATCTGGAGGATCAGCAGTCTGTACCCCAGGTGCCCTCTTGTTGATCTGGGGGACCAGCAGTCTGTACCCCAGGTGCCCTCTTGTTGATCTGGGGGACCAGCAGTCTGTACCCCAGGTGTCCTCCTGTTGATCTGGGGGACCAGCAGTCTGTACCCCAGGTGCCCTCTTGTTGATCTGGGGGACCAGCAGTCTGTACCCCAGGTGCCCTCTTGTTGATCTGGGGGACCAGCAGTCTGTACCCCAGGTGTCCTCCTGTTGATCTGGGGGACCAGCAGTCTGTACCCCAGGTGTCCTCCTGTTGATCTGGGGGACCAGCAGTCTGCAGGTTCTGGACACATAACATCGTTTTTTTTTTACACAAAAGGTTCTGTAAACACACAAACACACGCACAAACACAGCCTCACATGCACACAAACACAGCCTCACATGTACGCACACGCCGCCACACACAAACACATTCTCAAATGCATTCACAAACACAGACTCATTCTCTCTGCTCTTTCTTCCTCACACACAAGCAAGTGTGTACACACACACACACACACAAACCCAAACCCAACCACACATGCACGCACATACACAAACACACACACACACACACTCACCATCTCGCTTTTTCTCTCTCCCACAAACACAAGTACAAGCATGAACACACAGGTGCACACGCACACACACACTGCGTTTGGTATTTATCTTGTCTGACGGTCCCCGTGGTATTGTACTTCAGCTGGGGGCCTGCAGAGGAGACAGCTGGCTGCAGCTCTGGCCTCAGCCGAGCAGAGATGCTGAGATCGGACCAGATGGCTGCTTCTCTCTTCTTGCTGGTTCCCTGGTCTCGCTAGGCTGCTTAACTACTGGTGGGCTTTCAGTGGAGGAAGCCATGGTCTGGATGAGATGTGGGTTAGGGAGGGAGTGGGGGGTGGTATGGTGGTGGTGGCTGTAATGGTTCCAGGCTAGTTCCTCCAAGCAAACAGGAAGTCCAAAAGCTAGATAACCTATTCTTACACAGATTCGTACCGACTACAGTCCTCAACCACAGCAGTGACCTTCTTCTGCAAAAACAAACACAGATATGAAGAGCAAGGCCAGCTTCTCCCAATGGGAGAAGACTAGGTCATATTTTTGTTTACCTTTATTGAATTTCCTACTATATATATATATCGTATTACACAGGGAAGATATGGGGTACAATGAAGGATGAAATGTGCGGTTTTGTCCCAAGGATCATTCCTGGTTGTTAGCAGGGTTATAGAGATGTTGAGCCTTGAGGCCTCTGTAGAAGGGCTTGTATACGGTCTTATGTCAACAGCAGTCATTTCACCACCAGCCTGCTGCAATAAAGCATCTTTAGGCGGCCGTAAATCGGAGAGATGGGCTTATCAAAAGGTCAGCTCTTTGCAGAACTGGCTTAGTTACTGGATTTATCCTTTTGATTATTTGGAGCAGAAAGATGAGGCCGGGGGGGGGTATCAATCACTGTGATTGTGATCCCTGACAACCCCCCCCCCCCACACACACACACACACAAAACCCCAACTTAAGGACTTTATCCTTTTATGACCCATAAATGAAAAAAAGATGAGAAATGTGGTACCCACGTTACATTAATAATGAACGTGTTATTTATGTGAATGCTTGCCGGATATATGAAGTTATATGACAAAAATTTATTTCTGTTGAACAGGTCATCAATTCTTTTTTCTTTTTAATTATTTGTAAACTTCTTCTGGATTCCTTCTCTGTTTCTTCTCGCTCTGCTCTCCCTCCTACCCTGTTCCATTTAGAAAACGTGTTTTTAAGAGTCACCCACTAGATAAGACAACTAGCTGCACTACCTGAACCCTGAGGGAGCACCCATTTAGCCACCAACTGATCTCTAATCTACACACTAAAGGTTGTGGATGCTCACCTACTGCAGACACACAAACACACATGCACACACACATGCACACGAGCACACACGCAAGCAAGCACGCATACACCCACAAACACACACAAGCACACGCTCACACAAATGCGCACACACTCACATTACATTACATTACATTTATTTTGCTGATGCTTTTATCCAAAGCGACTTATTATATGCATGATTCATGATGACACAACCCAGAAATTGCAGAAATCATGCGAGTACATAAAAATCAGAAAATGAGCAAACTCAAGTGCTACATTTTAGAAACGTTTTTTTGTTTTGGTTCTTTTTCATTGGCCAAGATGCAGTCTGAACAGATTCGGTTTTAGCCTGCGGTGGAAGATATGTAGGGTTTTAGCTGTCCTGATGTCAGTGGCGAGCTCTGTGCACCATTGGGGAGCCAGGACAGAAAACAGTTGTTTTTTTGGATTGGCAGCAGGGGTCCCTTCGGAGTGAGGGCGTAGCAAGTTCTTTGGCAGTCATGGAGCGTAGTGGACGTGCTGGGGTGTATGGTCTGACTATGTCCTGAGTGTAGGAGGGCCCTGAGCCATTCCCAGCACAGTAGGCAAGTACCAGTGCTTAGAATCTGATTCAAGCAGCCATCGGTAACCAGTGCAGGTTGCGGAGGAGTGGTGTAGTGTGGGAGAACTTGGGTAGGTTGAACACCAGCCGGGCTGCCGCATTGTGGATGAGCTGCAGAGGACGAATGGCACATGTAGGCATAAGGGAGTTGCAGTTGTTACAGTGAGATATCAAGAGCTTGGACCAAAACCTGCATGGCCTTCTGGGCGAGGAACGGACGTATCCTCCTGATGTTGGAGAGCATGCATCTGCAGGAGCTGTCACAATCGTGGGTGAAGCCACGTCCACGGCCACTCACAGTGTTCGCGCCCAGCGGCAGGAAGCGCGATTGCGCTGCCGGCGCTAAGAGACATTCTCGCCTTGGTCTCATCAATCAGCACTTTTTCCACGCCCCGTATTATGGAGCGCATGCCCATGCGCTCCTTACTGTATGTGAGAATGCACATCAATCATTCAATCATTGTCAGCACTTCCTTACCATATAAATAACCTGTACTTTTCTCACCAGTCGCTGATTCTTCCCTTGAACCAACCTGCTATCGATGGATTCTATCGTATCGTCCTGGAGGAACGTCCTCCAGTGGATTTTTGTTTAGCCTTAGCGTTAGGTAGATTCTTAGTTATCTTTCAGTTATAGCTCGTTTTGAATCTTGTTGATTCTAGGCTTTACTTTTGCCTGGTGTCTTTTAGGCAATAAAGATCCCTGAAATACTTTTGGACTCTCTCTCTCTCTCTCTCTCTCTCTCTCTCTCTCTCTCTCTCTCTCTCTCTCTCTCTCTCTCTCTCTCTCTCTCTCTCTCTCTCTCTCTCTCTCTCTCTCTCTCTCTCTCTCTCTCTCTCTCTCTCTCTCTCTCTCTCTCTCTCTCTCTCTCTCTCTCTCTCTCTCTCTCTCTCTCTCTCTGCGCCTGGGTCCTGGTTAACCAAAACGTTACAGGAGCGGGTTGTCACAGCGATGTTGGCAGTGAAGGACAGCTGGTCATCCAGTGTCACACCCGGGTTTCTGGCCGTCCAAGCTTTTGACACCACAAGGTTCTCAATATTGATGGAGAGGCATGCGCACAAGCACGTCCACACTCACACATACACACACACACACACACACACACACACACACACACACACACACACTCACTCAAACACACACTCAAACACACACTCACACACACAGCGGTAGTCTGTGACTTTTGTCCTGCAGAATCCACTTCCCATGGTGTCTCTGCCAGCTGAACCCATATTTCTGTGTGTTTTACTCCACTCTCTGAGTCTGATTTGTGTGTGTTCCCCACTGGGTAAAAATGAAATGCAGGGAACAGATAGGTCAGGATGATTGCTGCTGAATGTGATCCAGTGAAACTTAATGCAGCAAGTCGCTTTTGTGGGTTACACCACTGCTCTTTATCCTGCTCTGTGTAACTGAGATGTCACGTCTGTCTAAAATGTGATGCTTTTGCCTTTTCCCCCACAGACCAAATTGATTTAGAAGGGAAGACCCTGGGGTTGATGGAGCTGTGGGTGGATGGGTTGAGACGGCTCTCATGATTTCAAATAAGTTTGAACAAAAGTGATGGCTACAGTGCCGGTCTAATGCTAAAGGCGACTATGCAGCAATTACCTGAACCTCCTCAATGCTCTCTTCATTCTTAAAATACCTTCAAGCTGCAGTCCACTAGTTACTGGAGTTCTCACCAGCAAGTGGAAGCTGAGCCTAGTTGTCGTTGGTTTCACATTTCAAAAGGTCAAATCATTAACCACACACACACACACACACACACACACACAGACACACACACACAATAGCGATGTCAACCATGCAAGGGAACTATTGGCTCTTTTCAGTTAGCAGTGTCTTGTGGATTTAGCAAGATTGAAAGCCAAACACTTGGATTGGAAAACGCCTGCACACAGCCTTTAAGAACACCTTATTTTGAAGAAGAAGGAAAAAGCTGCTGAGGAAGAAATTGTCGGCTGCCAGAGAGGATTACGCCGGAATAATCCATACGTACCTCTTTCTTTCTCTCTCTCCCTCTCTCTGTCGCACTCTCTCTTTGTCTCATCTCTCTCTGTCTCTCTCTTTCCTTCTCCTTTCTTTCTCCCTCCCTTTTCCTCCCACCTGTGTATGTGTGTGTGTGTGTCTGTCTCTCTGTTTCTCTCTGTCTCTCCTCCTTTCTTTCTCCCTCCCTTTCCCTCCCATCTGTGTATGTGTGTGTGTGTCTCTGTCTCTCTGTCTCTCTCTGTGTCTCTCCTCCTTTCTTTCTCCCTCCCTTTCCCTCCCATCTGTGTGTGTGTGGGTGTGTGAATGTGTATTTGTCTGTGTGTATCTGTCTGAATGTGTGTGTGTGTTTGTGTGTGTATTTGTGTGTATCTATCTCAGTGTGTGTATGTGTGCGTGTGTATGTGTATGTATGTGTGTGTGTGTGTATCTGTGTGTACTGTCTGTGTGTATGTGTGTGTGTGCGTGTGTGTGTGTGTGTGTGTGTGTGTGTGTGTGTGTGGGTGTGTGTGTGTGTGTGGGTGTGTGAGAGAGAGAGAATGTGTATCTGTATGTGTGTGTGTGTGTATGTGTGTGTTTTTCCTCCAGGTTGATTGGCGGCGCTTCCTCTGCAGCCAGGTGAGAGGATGTAACCTTCCTTCCTGGGAGGTGTGGGGGAGACATGAGAGACAGGAGTGTCTCATGTGCGCCCCCCCCCCCTCCCCCCATCATCAGCTGGCTGTCGTCTGGGGCCCCCGGGTGACTGGCCCTGACACACGTTAAGCTGACATGTTTTTGATGTTGTCATGTCACTCAAGGCAGAGAAATATAGAAATGTGTCCTCATAGAAGAGCCCTCTCCTGCGAACCTACTGCTGTTCTGCTGCGACTCCCAGCGCTGCGTTGGTGCTGACAGCCCTGACCTACTGCCGCGTTGGACTACAACTGCAACATGCACACACACACACACTCACACGCACACGCACACACACAGATCACTGAATTACATTACATTTATTTAGCTGATATTTTTGCAATAAGTGACTTGCAATAATTGTATTCAACAATGAAGATAACCCCAAAAGAACCATTTGAGAACATAACATTCATCAAATAGGCAAAACTCCTTTAGGCCAACTGTTTTGAGTGCTACATTATAGAAAGAAGAGATAGAGTCGTACAGGAATGACAGAGAATTTGGCCAAGTGTCCCCGCTGAGGGACAGCTAGATGAGGAGACAAGGAGCAGGAGAGGGAGTCATTAGTACATACAACAGATCAGGAGAACTGATTCTGAGAGAGAATCATTTGGCGAGGCGGAATCATCGTCATAATCATGGAGCGCACATCTTTCTGCTTAGCGTTATTGTTTATAAGGCCCCGATTAACTGATGCTCTGTGGCGTGTCTAACCCGCGTGTTTGATGTTAATCTGCTAGAATGAGGGTGAGAGGGTGAAAGGGGGAGAGCCCTCTCTCGAAGATTGTTCAGCAGACTCTGACATGTCCCCCGCCCACCCACCCCCCCACCCCAATAACAAATATAGGATTGCAACATGCAAAAAGGTCACTCTCTTATTCCTCCCTGAAAATAGACAGGTTTTTTCTCTCACCCTGATCCCTATTCCTTGGACTGAATATTGCTTTTATGAAAGCTGTGGATATCCCTGGATATGAAGTGTGCCACATGCCATCCACAGCTAGAACCCTGCTGTCACTCCTCCCTCCCATCACTGATCTGATCTAACTTCTAGTTCTGCCCTCGTCAGCAGGCTGTGAAAGAGAGGGTCACGCTACATAAACACAGTAAATCCTATCAGTCTACAGTCCCAGACTCCGTTTAATGCCTCCCACTATTTGGTTTTCCTGTCTCTTTTGCTTGTTGTTTGTTCCATATATCTGTCAGTGTATGAACCTACAATATCCATGGGTGATTGTATATCTGTCAGTGTATGAACCTCCAACATATACTGGCTGAGAGTGAGAACGAGATGTCTACAAAGCCAATCAGTGCGTACAAACGTGGAATTGAACAATACACCCGACAGACTGAAGCAAACAGGTTTATTTTTGGCTGAATTATAACCTGTACACAATTTTGTGGGAAGTGCGAAATGAAACCCTGGCATTTTTAAATGCTTATTTGAGACAATGTGCAAGGGAGACACCAGGCTCTAGGTCTTCAAGTATTGACAGCTGTATTGACTGACATGTCTTGGCAGTGCGCCGTTCACTTGGATGCGTTTTCATTTGCGTTTTGTTTTCCTTATGTGTTTATGTTGTTTCGGTCGTGAGATCTTTAACACTGTGCTTTGGTGGTCATAATGTTGGTATGCTAAGATATGTCGTCAGGTCTTCATTGTTTGTGTGATTTTAGATGGCATTATTCGGCTGGAATTTGTCAGCACTGGTGATCCATTGGTCAAATCAAACGCAGCGTCTCCCTTCGCTCACTCGTACGTAGTTTGTTGGTTGTCCGAGTATGGTTCAATGTAATATGGTATGTTTTTGGATTCTCTTATTATTATCGTCACATTTTCTTGTATGGATATTGTGTGGCCCCACCAGAATTTGCACACCAACTACGACACTGCTGCCTACACATGTGGAAGAGGAAAGTTGTTGCCCGTTTGAGAAATTGTATTACAGATTACAATGTATAGGGCTTGCACGTCGTGACGTCAGAACGCAATGACTCATCCATTTCAGAAGTTTAGAAGCATAGGAATGTCAATGATAGTAGGCCTAATGGTGTTTTGGTCATTGTTAAGTAATTCATTGTGAAAGTGTTAGTCATTATGGGCTGACGTTGTGTTTGAAACTGCCACAGAGTTTCCCATGCGAGTCGTGGCAAAACACATATAACTTGTTTAGCCTAGGATACAGTATATTTATGTTTATGTAGTATTTTACGGTACTACAACTCTAGAGTTCTCTCAAAAGACAACAAAAAACCCATGATGCATTCTGATGTTCAAGCCCTGAATGTACCTGCATTCTGAAACGGCCTTCTGCAGTTCGTGTGAATATCAAATTACTGTATGACGCCAATAAGCCTTGCACAAATGAAGGTGAAGCCTTGCACAAGTGAAGGTAGGGCTAGGTCAGGGGTCGGGAACCTTTTTGGTTGGGAGAGCCATAAAAGCCAAATATTTCTAAATGTATTTAGAAATGTAACGCGTGTTACGACCCATGGCAACTTTGTGATACTTTAGTAATGTTGTTGTGTTTGAGCTTTATAATGAGCGATGTTGTATATGAAATGCGCCACACACCGTGATGTTATAGTGAAAAGCATCACCCTCACTCATACATAAAAAATAAATAGCTGCTCAGACGGAGCTCCACACATCAACACACACGCGTTATGCTATAGTTGTCCGGGAAGGACGCCATCATCAGAATCCCTCTCGGACGCCGCATTCAACTGCTGCCCAAACTATGGAAGGCCAAACAGTTCAAATATATGTATAGACAACGTGTAGTAAACGTGTTAAAAATCTTGTATTTTTTGGCTTTCCATACTAGACAGAGCGCTACACGTCCACACACACCTCGCTTGGCCCTTGGTCGTGACGTCGAAGAGTATACTAACTGGCACTTTGGTGTCCTGAAAAGGCCATTATATGAGGTCGAGGCAGAGTGGAACATTCCCGTAGTGTTTGGGGGAGACAAAAACATAGGATTTTACTCTTGTTTTTGCTAAATTAAGGTCTTATTACAGCAACAGTGATACAATGCCAGATATTACTATGTTGACAATCATGACATATTACCTCGTTTATGGGGAACACAACCAACTTATTCAAGCACCTGCGACAGAGACATGCAGGTGCCAGCTCAAGCCACAAAGTGCCTCCAAAAAAGTAGGTAACGTTGACAGCAGCAGTTTCATTGTCATTCCTTATGATAAGAAAGGGCCCCGGTGGAAGGCGATCACAGATGCGGTGACATTACATTGCAAAAGATATGGTCCCCATTTATACAGTAGAAAAAAGGGGTTCATTAAGATGCTTCAAACGATGGACTATATACAGTATTTTAGTTCTTTAAGTTTGTTTAGAGAAAAACTGAAAGAAATCGAGGTTTAAATGTAAAATTGTCCATTCGTTTGAAATAAATCAAGATTCTATTTTTATATATAATTGTATTATCTCATTGAAGGTAACGTTTCAAAGATTCCCAAACTTCGTATTAGGCATAGCCGTCCACATTCTATACTGTATGAGTTTATAATAATAGTCCGTTCGGCAATAATAGTCGATCCGTTTAGTTGTCAACATCCGTTGATGCTCACTTCCGTTGTGATGTGGCTTTTGCGTTTGTGTTGTGGCTTTTGGAGTTGTGTTGTGGCTTTTGTGTTTGTGTTGTGGTGTTTACAGTTGTGGCGTTTGCAGTTGTGTTTTGGCTTTTGCGTTTGTGTTGTGACTTATGCGTTTGTGTGGTGGCGTTTGCAAGTTGTGTTGTGGTTTTGCGTTTGTTTTCCCTTAATGCGCTTGTGTTTTGGAGCGTTTGGATGTGCATTTCATTCGACACGTCTTGGCCACCGTGGACGTTAAATATGTATTCGAGAGAGTCAGTTAAGCTGGAGTAGGGAGAGTAAATGGTTGGTGTAGCCATGTTTTGATTCAGGTTTATATACCTTTTTAGATTGTAATTTGGAGTATTTTTAGGACCACTTTTAAAGGTCCAGCTCACATTGTGAAAAATGTTTTGTGTGGTTCTCCAAATAGGAGCATAGCAACACTTTGTTGGAATCACTGTCTCCTATCATGACCCCCATAAACCAGCAGAACTGTAGCAGCAGAGCCAGCCATTCAGGCAAGATGAAAGCCATGCATGACAATCATGCAACCACAGCTTTTGAACAACTCAAGACAACTCTCTTTGCAAAAATAGAAAACAATTGACCACCCAGGGCTATCACCTATTACTGGTGTTTTAAAATTTCTATTAATTTTCTATTAATAGTTCAGTGTTTTTCCAAGTTTTTATGTCTCATGCCGATAAGGTGTTTGTGAAGACTGCTGTGTATGGATGTGTTTCTCCCACAGAAACTCCCCACTCGGTTCCTTGAGGGTGGGGGAGCAAAAGCAATTCCATGCTTGGGTCCAAGTGAATCCGTCTCTGTCAGTTCTGCTTCTTGATGCCCCTCAAATCACAGCTACTGCTACAGCCACCCCAACCCACCTCACCCCCACCCCAACGCCATTTTAGCCTACCAGCTTTGTCTTTAAAAGATCCGCCAAATATGCTAGTTTGCCATAGCAGGAACCATTGCCATGTTTTCTTTGCACAGCATGATTGATGGTCACATATTGGACGGGGGAGAACAGCGTTCTGGACCGTTTATTTCAGGGAGTTGGGGAAGCACTGTGACTGTCAACACAGGATATGACCGGATATATCTCTGGCCTCGGGTGGGCCCAGGCACTCCGCTTGGACCACATTACTGGATGGAAGAATCTTACAAGAAACTAGTGGGTGTTTTACAAGCTAACAAACCCATTTGGCTGCTTCTTTTAACTTTATTCTACTATTACTAGTACGACTCTTAGGGGTACTACTACCAATACTACTTAGTTTACTAATAGCGTTTTTCCATTAGCACTTTTGGCCGTACCGTGCCGCGCTGATTTGCGTTTCCACTCCTAGTTTAAATGTGCCGTGCTGTGCCGCACCGCGCCCAAGATGGACCATCTCAGAGGTCGGGCCAAAGTGAGCCAGCCCCGCTTCCAAGTGGGCTGCGGCGACGTCAGCCCTGGTTGTAGTTCGACGTTGTCTCTCAAATTGCAGGAATATATACCTATTCAAATACAACAATCTGTGCGTCTTGTTTATGACATATTTACTTTGTGCATGCATAGCCATACACAAAGAGTTTGGCTAGAGTTCTCAACATCTTGGTTCTTTATTATTCATTATAAACCTTATTAAAAAGGGTAATGAAGCGCATTGCGGTGATGTTAGTTTGACAATATTCCCTTGCAAAACAAAATAGCTAGTTGAAATAGGACAGATTTCGTTCAGATTAGTGGACATTGGACAAGACTGGACATTGGACAATATTTAACACAGACATCATGTGGCACTCGGGGAAATATCTGTGAAACATTTTCCAATATGTAAACGGGACTAATGTGAAATAAATCGGCTCTCAATGAGCCATTGAGATTAGGAAGCAAAAAAGTGGGAATATTGAACGTGAAACTGAATTCATCATCGCAGATATCATTGTGTGTGTCGCCGTCCGTCTGAAACAACCCAAATACATATTAAATGTCCTAAACAAACAGATAGGCTATAATATAAAACTAAATGGGCAATAAAAGTGTGAATGTTGTCTCATTGACTCAAGACAAGCATATCATCAGTTAAAGTCACACCTTCAAACGGGATGCCCGGTTGTAATGGAAATGCAAATCCCAGCTGCACTGGGCTGCTGTGCCGAGTCGAACCGTGCCGAGCCGCGCCAATATAGTATAGTGGACAAATGCTACCAGATGACTAGTACTACTACCACCACTACAATCACTACAACTAATACTACTACTTCTATACTACTAGTACTCCTACTCTTAGTTGTACTAACTCTACTACTACTAGTACAGCCATTGGAGCTAATACTATACTACTACTATTTATGCTTCAAATGTTCCATTATAAAACATATTTTTCAAAGGTATTTAGTTATTTTCCAGAACGAATACATCTTTTGCAAAACAAATCTACCATGCTTTCTACCATGACCAATTATGTTAAAAAACTTTCTAACTGTCCTGACTGTAGTCAGACTCCAACCAAACCATGTGTTTTATGCACCTAGTCAACTACGTATGTGTTATATGCATTAGCTGGTTTTCACATAAAGTGTAATGTTAATGTTTATTATTAACATTTTATGCCAAAATGGTAGGGAACTAAACTTTTCTAATGTACCACTTGGACCTACTTAGTAAGTTGGGCTGCCTCCAATGAACCTGAAGGACTTCTATAATATAATATATATCAGACCAAATTATCATGGATTGCTTTTAAGAATTAAAGAGTGTACAATTATATGTTGGAATTCATTCATCCATCCCTTCAGTCAGTCAGTAATTCATTCAGTCATTGGGTAAACGTATCATATAATATGAGGCAGTCAATCTTTTGCGGTTTCATTTATTTCCTTGGGGCCGCTAGAAGCAACATTATTTATTATTCATTATTGTTATTATTCATAATAAATATGATCTGATAACCCATGTGATAACATACCAAGTCATTATTGTGTTCGAGACAGGGCTGCTTCCAGATAAAGGTGTGTTGGCTGCTCCAGGTGTACAAAGGAAAGTATAAAAGAGCTGATGTGGGAGGATATATAAACGCTAGCTAGGTTCTCTTCCCCTGGGCAGACATTACAGATAAGATCCTTTTACTATTAAAACCCTGTCAATCACACACCGCCCAATTCAGTTAGCCAATTCAAAATATAGGTGGGGAGTAAAATACACAAGTAACAAGGCCAGGGCTGCTGCCTTGACGGGCAGAGGTGTCGCTGGACATGGCGGTTGCAGGGCTGTCTGGACAGGCTGGGTGGAGGTTAAGCTAGTCTGCGGTGGTAGCTCCTCGAAGGACACGAAACAGCCCTTGATAAGGCCACCCTCTCCCAGGGCGACAAGGCCTTTCCCCATCTCCCTCGTGGAGCATGGGGCCTTGGGCTGATGTGCTGGCTGACAGAGGTGTGCCTAGGCCTGGGCTGCTGCAGGCTGGTCTCAGGGGTGGCTAGCCGCAGACGGTTGCCTGTGGCGGTTGCTGTGCTGCCTCCCCCGTCCTCCGCTAGACCCCACCGCGTTGGTGGTGGGGCTGGTGCTGGGTGGTTTCTGCCTGTTGCTGCTGCTGGTGGCCAGTGCGTCCTCAGACAGCCCTTCTGTGTCCTTTCTTGGTCTGGAGAGGCCCCACATTGTGCGCCAGTGTATCAATGTTGATAATACACGCCACCTAGGTGGCTGCCACACTCCACCTAGGTGACTTTTACTGGGCTCCTGCCAACAAAGACACAGGGTGGCGATGTTGAGAACTGGTTTATTGTAAGGTTTGCAGACAATGATACATGATGATGGTGCTCCATGTTGCCATGCAGGATATCTCTCCTCGAGTGAGTGTGGAGATGGCTGGTTTAACCTGTGCACATTGATTGCTTAATGTACAACAGGGGTGCAACCTCACCCAGCCCCAGAGTCCAATCAGTCTGACTCAGGCCAGGTAAGGCTGCTTAAACCAGCCATCATCCACACACTCCACAACATGTTGAGACGGACCAAAGCCCAAATCACACTTCTCCATGGAGCACATATGCAAAGATCCATGAAGATCCGTAGTGTTTTGTTTTGTTTCCATCAACCAGACACAAACATAAAATTAACGCACCCGGCGAAATCAAAGCACTTTGTTTTTAGTAGGTTGCGATACACAAACTTCTTTCCATTTGAATTATTTGGCAACATCTATATCACATGGATATTCATTCATTTCAACATACCTAAAATCAAGCAGACATCATGAGACGGACTAAGAGTCAAATATATGTTGAGACAACTATGACTCCACGGTCTTGGGCCCAATCCCCACAACTTTATTTTCTCCACATGCAAACATTAATATACAGAGACTTTAAAAAAAATAGAAGTACTACTAAATACGAGCTGTGTGTATAATATTATATTGAACAAATAATTATGTTTACAGATTTCCAACTGCAATCATTTTAGGTTTGAATAACAGCAGAGAAGATATACTTTGGACACCGTAAGAATTACAATCCACATGACTATTTTCCGGACTTCCATTGCTCCTAACATCACGAGTCTCCTGTCAAAACATGAAGGATGGTGTGAGCTAAGCAGTATTCAGGCCAGAACGCACGTCACACACACTTCATTTTCCATCCAGATGCAGACGTTAAGACTGACTTGCTGTCGGAATCCCCTATGTTGGCCTCCGTCTCTCAATGACTGGCTGTTACTCAGTGGGGTGAAACAGCCCCCAGTGCTTCACACCAGCTCCCTCTTTCTACTGAGTGCTTTAAATAATCCCTTTCTATACCTCAGCTTCAGTCCATCTATCTACCTGCTCTCTGTCCGTCAGTCTGTCTTTCTATCTGTCTCTATATATATATAGATATGTATATATATACTGTATATATATATATATATATATATATATATAACTTTTTATACTGGCACCGATGCGACCTAGAAAGAATTTACCTCTCATCCACATGATAAATGGTTGCAAATGCGGCCATTTTGGTGGCAGTATTGAGCCCTGAGATAGATGGATATCTATCTATCTATCTATCTATCTATCTATCTATCTATCTATCTATCTATCTATCTATCTATCTATCTATCTCTGTCTTCCTATATATATATATATGTGTGTCTTCCTATATATATTGGTTTGTCTTTCTGTCAATCAATCTATAATATAGTTGCATAAGTATAGATAGATTGTGACCCTTTAAAGAAACAGAAATAGTTTGGGAAAATTTCTTGGCTTAAATTATTCCATTGATAAAACAATTTAGCTGGACGCTGCGACACCCTCTCTGTTCCAGTCTTGTTTAAAGAGCACTTTATTGTGCAGAGGTCTCACTGTAATGATTCAGTATTGCAGTAGAAGAAGTAGCAATACAGTGAAAGTGCAAATCATTATCCAGCAGCGTCCGAGCTCACATGCCTTTAAAAGCCTTTTGAGCCGACACAGAGATAGAGGTCATCTTCCCTCCACCTCCTCTTCTCTCCACGGAGACAACACACTATAGAGGGCAGCAACCTAGCAGGGGACCCGGTGAGCTGGAAGTGTGTGTGTGTGTGTGTGTGTGTGTGTGTGTGTGTGTGTGTGTGAGAGAGAGAGAATGAAACAAAAAAAGAGTGCAAAAATGCGGGCGACAGGCATTTTTAACCCTGCAAAAATGTGGAAGAGAGAGCTGGAGGGAAAACAAGAGAGAGATAGAGGGGTAGAGGAAAGAGAATGATCTAGTGCCATAATTGTATCTGGTGTCTGAGTGTGCACCTCTGCGAGGTATGAGAGTGATGTCATTACACAAGCTGACCCGTGACCCCTCCCAGAGTACCCTGTTGTCCATACCTGGCTGTGGTCTGTCCACATGCAGACACACTGTGTAATCTAGTGGGTGAACACCGGGTAATACTGACAGATGGAATGCAGACTTTTTATACTCCAGTTGTCAAGCTCAACCTTTTTTTGGTGGTTTTCCCTTTTTTTGTGTTTTTGTGTACAGATTTTCCCGTACTTTACAGACTACAATAGGTGCACTATAAAAGCTGTAATCATATTCATAACATCACACAGGTATACAAAGTTTTAATGAACCTGTCACGTTACAGTCCAGAGCAGCATGTCCTCCCTGACCTCCAGCTGGGGGGTTCTGCATGTAGGGCAGAGAGTCAGCCAAACCTCCGCCCTAAAAGGTTTACTGGGACCCATATCTGGTCTCAGGCTGTGTGTGTGTGTCTGTGTGTGTGTCTGTGTGTATGTGTATGTGTGCGTGTGCGTGTGCATAACTCAGATGAGGTGAGAGCGACTACTAGCGACCAGCGTAGGGCTTGGGGACGCATGGCTCTCTCCCCACAGAGGCTGGGTCTCGGCCAAGGAGCTTCCTCCAGGTCGCTTGGGGCTCCACAGCAATCCGCTAACACCTGTCACAGAGCACCAGATTTTCCTCTGTACATGGGGGTGAACAAGTAGCCTGGAGGTTTGAAACAACATCACTCGGCCAATGATTTTATTTATAGCTTTAATACGAAGGGAAGCTCTTCCCCCCCCCCCCACCCCCCCACTGCAGTCTCAGTCCCGTCCCCAGAGCTCTTTAGACTACAGCGTCAGCGAAGTGGAAGCACTGGTCAATGACATTCTCCGAAACAATCTCACAATATATATTTTTGTTTTCTCGAAACAACACAATAAGCATAAAATTGACCTTCAGCGGTATCTACACACAGCACATTGGACCAATTCAGCCATGTGTGTCTGAGTACACCCAAGTGTGTGTGTGTGTGTGTAAAAGTTTGTACTGCACAACATGGTGTATGGTCCTGCGAAGGCCTTCAAGGCCGTCTCTTACTCTTTCATTTTTCTTCTCCATAAGGCTCCGGTTGGTGCCTGAGAAATAAGCACTGACAATACCAACTGTTATTATTGTCTAGACTCTGAATACCTTCCTGTTTTACACAACCATTATCCCCACAAACACAAGAGCTTGTCTCAAAAGACCAGAGGTAACATTTAAGCTCTTCTGGAGACTAGAAGTTGCCTTTCACCAAAGGGTGTAACCACCCCCTACTCTGCATACGACCATACCACCACGATACCACTCCAGTGAGGAAGATGTCGACCTGTCACCTCCATTTATCCAGAAGAGCCTTCCGCTTGATCTCATAACCACTCACCCTCAGACCTTTTTATTCGTTCATGTTTCACTGCCCAAGTGAGTCATACTTCACCTTTAAGAGATTGGAAGAATATGTATGAGTCCTCGTTGGAATTTCAATGCTCCTGCACATGGCAGATTTGTGCAAATGTGTTTTCTGCATGCAGTCGACTAAACACGGTGGTCCTCTATATAGTCTCAGGGTAGCATATATGAGCAGTACCTCATCGCTTTACTTTGGCTTGACTCTGAAAGCCAAAGTTTGAATGATTTCATTAGTCCATAAGAGAAAATAGAAATGTGCACTTTAGGAGCATCTGGATGCAACTTTACCATATAATCTGAAAAAACTCTGTTCAACACATTATATAGTATAATATAATTTAATGTAATATAATATAATTTAATGTAATACATGTTTGATAGAGACTTTGTGGCATTTTGCTTTTTGAAGGTTAGAAAGTTTACTTTGTTTGTACGCTCCCATATAGCATATAACCATGCTATACGCATGAATATGAATTCCTTTCACATGAAGTAAAGTTTGCCAGGAAGGGGCCACATACACTGGCATAGGTTCTGTGCTTTTGGAGGAGCTTTTACTACCTTTACCAGCTCTAAGGGATTTTTGTGCATCTCTGTATGACTTGCTTCACAGTTCGGTTCACTTGGACAGTTAGAAGTGTTTACTGAGGAAAAGCACCGATTGTTTAGAACAGGAAAAAAAAGAGGAAAAATACCTAGCAGTGAACTGTTGCAAATGCTCAAATTGAATATAATAACTGCTGTTATGTTCTAGAATAACCAATAGGACTCTTTAGGGGCAGGAAATGAAAGAGCATTTGAAAAGCACCATTACAAATAAAATAAAATTACGGAAAGGTTTCTCTATTATGGCATTTTTACCAGTGCCTGAGGCTGCATATCAGCAACAACACAAACTGATACAGAACCCTGGTCAGTGGCTAATAGTCTCCCATTTCTTATTTGGAGAGGGCTCTGGCAATGATGCCAACAACAAAGAAGATTTCATACCTTTTGGAATTATAATGTGGAAAATCAAGCTTACTTTACTTTTGCTCTCGCTCATTCATTTTCTTTCCTTTCTCCATCTCTCTCACAAACCCCAATCAAATTGACAGCCCCACCCTTCCTCTCCCCCTCTCTCTATCTCTCTCTCTCTCTCTCCCCAGCTCCGTCTCTCTCTATCTCTCCCCTCTCTCTATCTCTCCCTCTCTGTCTCTCTCTGTCTCGCTCCCCCTCTCTCTCTCTCTCTCTATCCTTGAGGGAGTGTTTTACATAAACAGCCGTTGCTGTAGGGAGCTTCCTATCGACCTGAGCTCTTTCAATTTCTGAGTTCTAATAGCTTTCACAAACATCATCAGAAATACTCTCTGGCATAGTAGTCTGATATTCAATCGCTGGCGTGCACTTATCCCACCAAGTGACACTGCTTGATCTTTTGGTCATCTCAGATAATACAATTGTTCCGATCCGTTCAATCTTAATTTTTCCAGTGTAGACAAACACAACTGGAGATCAATAAAATCCACTTTGGCAAATTGGCACCTCTTAATGTCTGGATTCATATGACGCAAGCGGTAGCACAGAAAACACACAGACACAGAAGCACAGAAACACGAACACAGCTACACTTGGTGCACCGGGCACACACACACTCTGGTGCAATGTCACGGCATAATTTGAAAGATAAATAAAAAAAGGGATGGAAGAAAATACATTGAGTAAAATAAATCCATATTCAAGTGAATTGTGAAAAGGCTATTTTCTAACGTGCAGGGGGTTAATTTATTGCAGTAAACCTGAGGCAGACACAGGAAATCCCACCCGTTCTGTTTGTGCTGCAGTGAACATTCTAAACGTAGTATTCTCATTGGCATCTAATCATTCTCAGGGATTAAGAGTTGTTTAAGAGCTGTTGGACTTGCAGGATGCTAAAATTAAAGAAGAAAATTAAAATTATAACTTCCGAGGAGCCTCTATCTTGAGGCAACAAATGCAACTCAGAAATTAGCTTACCACGTGTGTGTGTGTGTGTGTGTGTGTGTGTGTGTGTGTGTGTGTGTATTACACAATTTAAGCACACAAAATGAATATTCTTGTGTATATTAAACTTGACACGCCAACAGTTAAACATTCCCACATCAACGGATCAGCGATAAACTGAATGCATCAGGATACATTGAAGCTATTACTAAACGAGCCCATCCCGTCTTATTGGACAGCAATCTACTAATCTAAAATTATCAATTCAGTTATATATATCCTGCATCCGAATGAATGTCATGCAATTCCCCCCCAAAAATTGTCTTCTTTTTTATATATTGTGTGCTAAAATTGAAAATTAAATGAAGACAGCTGTTTTGATTCCTTTCAAGCCACTTTGCATATTCCTGCATTGGAGTTCACGCGGTTGTCATTTTGGAAGACAGGGTGCCTACTGTGACAGGATTCACAGCCGGGTGAGACTAATTGAAGTCTCTAAAATGCCTGAAGGAATGTTGGGTGATGGGGTGTGTTGCCCTGCAGTTCAATGCCGCGCCATCTATGGTGTCATTCTGTCTCTAGCCTACGATGAGCCAATATACACAGCCCCCAGACACTGCAAGCTAAAGCAGGTTAAGAGGCAGGTTTTCTGACCGGACGTCACAATAGTGTGGCTTTGTGATCCAGCGTGAGCCACAACAGAAAGACGGTGAAACATTGATGACATTGTAAGAGTCGGATCTGGAAGTTCCTTTATTACTTATTAGGCATTTATGTTATTATTTTGTTTTGGTGAAATTTGTATTGTATTTATGAGTCATCCACCGTTATTACAATTAGTCTATGGATATTTAAATAATATACAAACATCCGCAAAGAAAACACTTGGAATACACTCTGGGTGATGAAATGCATGCCGTTATTCACCTCCCCTGGCACAATATCAATACTCGAAACCACATCAAATCAGAGGCAGGTTATGATTAATATGTGCTGATACGAGTAGATATTTTTCTGTAAAATAACACACCCCTTTCATTAAATTTGTTTAGCAAAGACGCGGCGTAGGCAATGCTATGGCCCTGTGGCTAGCCTATTTATAAACCAATTAGCAAAAAGCTAATTATGAAGGTAAAACCATTACAAAACCTACACTGATAAACCCGATGCTCAGCTCCGGTGTGTTAGCATGAGAAATGGATGCCCTTGAAGGGGCTTAGAGACTTGGCCCTGAGGGTGTGGGCAAAGTTTTTCAATCTTAACGTTCTCTTTCTATTGTTTCTGTTAACACAGAGAACATTTAGTGAATTCCCTCGTCTTCTTCCAACGAAATGTTTCTGGTGGTATTCCTTCTACATGTTAAAAAAATGTTAAACAATAAAATAACCTAGAGACAAAAATGAGAGTTTCCTGATCATTTAGAAGGGTTTAATTCAGTACGGATATAGTTAGTTAAGGGAACGCTTAATCCCAAAATAAATGTTTTTGTTCCAGTGAATTAAAAAGTGTATATTTAACACCTCTCTCTGTCTGCTTAACATGGAATATACGGTAACTAAAAACATATTCTCCAGATGTCACCTGGGTCCCCCCCATACTGAAAAAGCCACTTTTCTTCTACTTTAGCTTTTTCGCTCCTCTAACGCTGTTCTGCTGAAGCAAGATTGCCTTCAACTCATTAGGTCTCAATTCAACGGCGCATTTGAAAGCTGGTGACGGGGAAAGGGAGATAGCGACAGCAGAGAAAGAAAAGCATGGATGGGGCCGAACAGTTAAAGCCAATTCCTTCGCAGAACCACCGCAGGGTGCTCGGAAGCATTCTCACTCAACATGTTGATGCTTGCGGCCTACAAGTTCTGCAGAGAGCAACTCTAGCTGGAGAGGACTGCCTTTGATGTGCTGAGAAAATTCATTGGCAACAGCCTAGGAGAGACATGGCACGCAGAGCTGTGTCTCTCGGCCCAGCTGGGGAGGGGAGAGAGAGAGAACTCAGATCCTGGATAAGTGACTGGCTGATGAGAAACGTCTCGGACCATTGTTATACTCTATTTTTTGATACGGTTAGTCACATGGGTTCTTATATTGTCTAAATGTGTTGGTGTATTTGGTTCTAGAGACAATCCAATGTGTTTCACTCATACATCATTTTCGTATAATTCGTGATTTGTTTTATCAGGTACTGCAACATTGATTTATTGGAAATATTATTAGCAGTAGACCCTAAATCTGTCCTTCAAATTCAACTTTACCTGTGGGAGACTCAATAGTAACGGGGGTCAGTCCACTGCTGCTGGTAGTTTGGCGAAGACATTCACGAGATGCTTTAGTTTGATGTATTTGCTTATTTCTCATAAATGGCTGGAACCAATTCAAGCTCATTGGATTTGGAGGACACACTGTAACGTGACTTTTGGATCACTGTAAGGGGGCACTTTGAGAGGACTATTGCAGGAATAATATTCATTTATATTGCATCCCTAATTAAATAAATTACAGGTTGTTTTTTTTCCTCCTGCTCACATTTCTGTGTTCGTCTTTGTAGAGAACATAGAGTCTAATGCAGGATATATGTGCTTGCTAGACAGATGCTACGTGAGCAGAAGAAAACATATTTTAATGGGGATGTCTGGGATAACAAAAGCAGAGGAACTCAGGCTCTGCTTTATAACTGGCCTACTCCCAGGACCTCACTCTTCACTCCTCACCATCTTTCCAGCTGATGGGAAATCCGGGCTTTCAGGTGAACAAATTTAAACCTCTCTAAAGCAAACATGTCACCGTCAGCCAGACCAATCTGATCCGGCTGTGGCTGAGAACATTGTGTGTTGTTGAACATGTTGGCGGTGAACGTCGTGATGGTGAACATCATGGTGGTGAACATCATAGTGGTGAACATCCTGTTGTGAACATTTTGTGGTGGTGAACATCGTGTGGTGGTGGACATGTTGGTGGGGAATATGTGGTGGGTAACATCATGGTGGTGAACATCATAGTGGTGAACATCCTGTTGTGAACATTTTGTGGTGGTGAACATCGTGTGGTGGTGGACATGTTGGTGGGGAATACGTGGTGGGTAACATCGTGGTGGTGAACATTGTGTGGTGGTAAACATTTTGGCAGTAAACATCATGGTGGTGAACATCGTGGTGGTGAACATTTTGGTTGTGAACATCGTGTGGCGGTAAACATTGAGTGGTGGTGAACATTGCATGGTGGTGAAAATCATTGGTGCTGAACATCTTGGTGTGAACATCATAGTGTGAACATCATGGGGGTGAACGTTGAAGAGGTGAGCATCGTGGTGAAGACCATCATGATGGTGAATGGCGTGGTGGTGAACATCGTCAAGTTGTGTGCTGCTGAGTCACCTTGACGAAGAGCAGCGAGTATGTAATCACTGAGCCAAACCAGAGTGGCCATGTTTGAACTTTAGGAACACGTTGCTTCCAGGCATCATGCAGTGCCATTATTATCTTCTCTGCCTCCGCCTTCCTCTGCCTCAATGATCCCCCAGCAGGACGCTTGACTCTTACTTCATCACTTCAGTGATGACCCAGTGGGATCCAGTGGGATGGTGAGAAGACGAGCTGAGGATGAGTGAAGGGAGCGGCATGGGCTATACTCCTGGAGGAGGTTGGAAAGATAAGTGGGGGCTACGTTGTGGCGGACTTTGTAGGTGAGCAGAAGGTTCAATCCGGTGTTGGACAGGGAGCCAGTGTAGTTGGATGAGAATGTGGTCGGATGATTTGGCGCAGGTAATGATCCGGGCAGCCGAGTTCTGGATGATTTGGAGCCTGATAAGCAGTTTGGTGGGGAGGCCAGAGAGAACGGCGTTACAGTAGTCGATCCGGGAAGTGACGAATGCATAGACCAATACTTGAGTGCTGAATTGAGACAGGGGTGGGCGAAGTCTGGAAATGTTGCGAAGGTGGAACAATGCGGTCCGGGTGATGTTTTTTATTCATCACTTCATGTGATGTTTAGCATATTCATTCCTATCTCCTCAGTTTCTCTAGTTTCTCCACACTACTATGGAGATATGTATGCATACTTGTCAGGTTGTGTTTCAGTCAATTAGCCAAACTGGATGATGTTCACATTAATGAACTTCAATGTGTGTGTGTGTGTGTGTGTGTCTGTTTTTGTTCGTGTATGTTTCTGTGTATGTACTTGTGTGTGCATTTGTTCCTGCTGTGTGCCTCTCAGTGTGTGTAATTGAGCATGTCTTAGTACCATTGTGCACTCATGTATTTTTTCATGTATTTGCTGCAACTTTTATGAAGAACTTCACCTTAATGTAATTAATGAAATAGTTCCTGGCTTCGATAAGACCGTGAAATTAATGTGACAGAATGTGTCTGACCTTCGGCAAAACGCTTCACAAACATTATTGTGTCCAAGTTGATACAAAAATGTGTTCCCTTTTCCATCAATATCTGGCCCTGTGACACAGTGCAACAATGGTTGCTTGTGTCAGAGGACATGCGGCGAGTGGTTGACAATAGAGCGGAGAGGCCAGGTAGACAGATTTGATTAGTATAGATCGGTCGCTGCTGTAGTGCACTACACAACTTTTCCAAGGTACCTCGTATGGACAGATCTATACAAACCTGTTTTAAATAAATGATTCGTTTTTGTATACAGGGTTTTGGGGAATACACTCTAAAACACCTATAAGTTTAAAACATATGTTTTAAACGTACTATTAATATTGCAACGCCACAGTACTACAACCTAAAGCCACATCTCATCATGCATTATGCAGACAAAATATCATTAAATCAATCAGGAGAATCAATAAGATCATTAAAAGTCATTGTAAATCATGTAAACTAACATATTATGTAAATTAGCAGGTTATAGTGGAAATCTTGAAGATCTCCGTTTCGTTCTCTTTGCCAGTACGCCGCTACACACTCAAGTGAGTGAGTCTGTTGCGGTAGCTCCGCCACACCTTCTCTGGCAGAACAACCACTGCTGGGTGATGGAAAACGCGTCACTAATCGGCATGATTTGAATGTATGGCAGGAAAGCCGCCACCGACACCCAGTTGGTAACATTCATAATACTACAAATTCAAGGGCTTTCATCAGTGGGCCATAGGCTCAATCATAATTGTGGTACCTCATTCGGCGATAGATAGTGACTTTATTGACTGAAGCGAAAATCTTTGGAGATCTTAGAGATTGCCACTTTAACAGAACAGACTCTAGGTAGAAAAGACCAAGATCTAACTAAGCCCCAAACTGATTTACTGTGTTTGACACAGAAACTGCAGCCATAACTATGACTACTCCAAGAAAGGTTGTTGTTCGTTTCCCTCACATGTCCAAAACCAAAACAATAACAGCGGGCTGGGCTGAAAGTCTGTCCATGCATCAATCCCGGCTTCTAGATCTGACCTTATAACTGAGAAAAACTTTACTTTGAAAACTCTCTGAATAATCCTGATAAATGGCATACACTGTGTAGGCCATGGTCACTTCACTTTCTGTTCTCCTCAGATATGCATTTAAAGTGGTTTAGCAGTGGACTACCAACCGTGCCAATTGTAGACAATTTTCTCAAAATCATTGTTCCATTCTTCCATTTCAACCACTGTGCTGCTGAAATACTTTTAAACAGTGGTGTAAAAGTTGATAAAACGTCAGCCATACAAATGTATTTACAATGGGTTTAAACTAACTTCAGCTATTAAATACATGCTGGGTTTTGAAGCATTTTATGAGAATACGATTTAAATAGCACATCAAAAAACATTCGGTTTTGTTTCAAATTATGTAATGTATAGCATTGGAAACACATTTCAATAGTTGGCAACGGTTATTTAAAAGATGCAGTTGGCTTTTGTGTGGAGTAATGTAACTGGGACGTGCAGCTTGTTAATCTAATTTACTTATCCCAAAAGGATTTCAGAGCGCCAAAAAAGAAATCAGAAATCCAATTCACTCTCCCAAAATATTCTATAGAATACACTTCACTTCACTTGTAATCCTTTAGTGGGAAAAGGTTATTGAGTGTGTGTGTGGCTGATGGCTGTTTTAAGCAGCCTCACCTGGCCCGAGTCAGACTGATTAGGCTCTGGGGCACCCATTGTGCATTGGGCAATCAATGCATACAGGATAAACCAACCATCACCACACACACTCAAGAAAGAGCGTGAGTATCCACTGTGAGTATCCACAACCTGCTTGGCTTTTAACTTCTTGCCAACTGTCAACTAAACTTGAGTTTCAACAACGTATACCAGTGTCCTGGTGTCCGAGGAGCCCAGTAAAGCCACCTGCATGGTGTGTAGCAGGGTTGACTGCCACAATAGTTTATAATAAAATCCTCTTTGTTGGTTAGGTTTTAGTAGCATTAGGGACACATGTGAAGCAGTGCACAGAAAACTCCACTCTTTGCAGGTGAAGATTGTAGGGGTTTTAATGAATGATGGTCTAATTATGCTGTCACACTGGAAGCCTTTGGGGTGACTTTGAGGCTGTTCCTAGACCGCAAAATAAAAAAGTCCAATATTATTTTCCACAAGGAAACATTATGCCTCAGATCGCTATGCAACATATAATATAAGCAAGGATGTCAAGAACCATGTAATATATTTGGGAGCAGTATGGACACACATATGAACAATTCAAAAGCACTTTGTTCGTACACCAATATTTATGCAACCTTATCCAACATTTCAAATATATATAGACCTTTTCAAAGAGAAAAAGTGGAAGGTCCATTCATCTGCACACTATTAACAACCTTCCATGAATCATGGATATGTGAAAAAAAGGTGACTGGGAATATTTGATGTTTGTAAATTAAGTGCTGTATGAATGTGTAATATTTCATTTTGTCACATTCTGTCAAGGTATACAGATGGCATGTAATAACATTCTGTCTCTGGTCGAAGCTATCTAGAAAACAGATTCAGAATAAAACATATATTCTGTGTCATTTTATAAAGACAACACACTTAATTACATGTTCCCTTCAAGGGAAACAGTCATGCCTGTGATAACTTAATGACTTAATAACCATCTACTGCATTGTATAACTTCTTGTTATAATTTATTAAGTATTTACAGTGTATCTGTAGATATCTCTTGTTGTTGTAGGATTTAGGTATTATTTTTTTTTATTTGGGAGCGCCCATATCTCAGCAGTGGAATGTTAAAAAGTTCTCATGGGGGACACTATAATTTGCGGTCAAAGTTAAACAATCAGCACGTCCGCCCCAATGGATAAAAAATTCTGAAACTTGGTGTACATTATTTCGCATGCTGATCATTTTTGCCTCTTGGTCCCATAATGTCCATCAATGTTTTTTTTTTCTGTACATTGACATTTTTGGAAAGACTTCACAATTTTTCCAAAAATCAACCAAAAGTCAAAATGACACAAAATGTTATGCACATGCTCTATGGATGTTACGGACGTAGTGTGTTTTTTTGTGACTAACTGTGTTCTCTCCCCAGCCTACTGTCTGTCCCTCCTCCTGCAGCACTCACGCAATCAGGCAAATGGAGTGCACCTGCGCAGAATAGGGCTATATAAGCTGGGAGCGGACCAGAGCACGGGAGCCAGTGGGCCATTCTGCAGATAACGTGCTGCATGTGTGGAAACTAGTTAACGAAGTGTTGTGTTTCTTATATCGTGGAACTAGTAGAGTGAGCAATTTTGGTTAATTAGTGTTTAGTTATAGTTTTGTTTACTAGTAGTTGTTTCCCTTTGTGTTTTCCCCTATTGGGAAAGTGGTTATTTCGTTACCTTAAATAAACCTTTTTGTTAACCTTTACGTCTGTCTGAGACTCCTCCTTGTCCCCCGGAAAAACATTATTTGTTACTCCCCAAAGATACCCCTAGATACCAATTGGGGTCGTAACAATGGACATGCCTTACTCATTGTTCTAATTTGAATTTCGATTTATTTTTATGGCCGACTTATAGGGAAATCAAAATTGTTCAATATTAAATCAATCACAATTACACTTGAGAAGTGGTCAGGTACTGGAAACTACTTGAGGACATAGAGGCCACCATCCTTAAGAACTGTGCAAAGTTTTGAGTCGATATCTCCAAAAAATGACATGAGTGTCAATTTGAATAAATGCTAAGCGCTAATGCTTCAGAAGGTGGCAAGTCCGCTTCAGAAGGTGGCAGGAACTGGTACCTGGTAACTGAGCAATCAAGCGCAAGGTTGAAACACATCACTCATGGTAATTAAAACAGCTAATATTTCCAATGTATGCATCGTTTAACCTTACTTGCCTTACATCCCATGCATGTAGTTTCCTCTTTCTACAAAAGCAACACCGCACTGTGAACCCATGCAGAAAAGAGTTTCCAATAATAAATAAGCTTTGTCATCCTTCTTAGATGTCTCTCTATTGCTCTCTCTCTCTGTATCTCTCTCTTTATTACTTTCTCCTCTCTCTCTCGCTCCATTGCTTTCTGTGTCACGCTCTCTCTCTGTCTTGGTGTCTCTTTGGCTCCTTGTGTTCCTTGGCTCAAAGCTTATCAGGCCTCTTCAGCTGCTGGACGATCCACAGAGACGTCACGGCAGGGGGCTAGTTGGAGCCCGCTTCGGCTTTTTATTTTCGCTAATTTCAATTATTTTATTTATCTCTTTCACCCTCCGGGTGTTGTTCTTCCTGTGCTTCATGTCCCTCTCAGGTGATGCAGGTCCTGCTTCTAATAATAATTTATTGGAATTCAGACAAGCTGTCAACATCTAATTCTGCTCACAATGCATTTTTCTGTGTTCGATGTTGCACCGATATATACAAGCATTAATACAAGCATTGTTTCCTTCATCAGAGGGCTGCAGTTTATGTTGCAGTTATACTGTCTTTACATATTTTAAAGTGTGTGTGTGTGTGTTCGGGAACCTGCATACATGAATGAAATATTCCAGATTATGGTGCCAACAACTTGCTGAACGCACCACATAATATTTTCAGTTTTTCATCATGCAGTTTGTATAACGACATCCAAAGATACATTTGGCACATCCAGGGTAAGTGTTTTTGAGATAATGAGTCAGTTGCTGCAACTGTGATGAAATAAGCTAAACAAGCTAAAGTAAGTGGGGTGCGTTTGTGGCATGGCTAAGAATAGGCAGGAAAGCATCATGGTCAATAATCCTCTGTTTAAAGTGTCAAGAGTCGAACCAGAGAAACATATATGGCGGCATATCACTGCCAAACAAACACATCCGTGCACACAAATTATTATTACGAAGCACTTTTACTGCACTGGGATAATACATAATATCCCTAAATGAGATTGGTTACATGTTGCCGGACAAGTCCAAACACCTCTTGAAGTGCTTGGACGATTCACATTTAACCAAGAGTCTGTTCAAGAGCTCACGTCTCAGAACATGCTTTGGAGAACAAAAAAGTGTAGTTACATCTCAGACAGTTAGCAAAACGTATGACTATGAATGTCATGAATAATAGCAGGATCATCAGGCACAATGAACCATAGCCGAAGCCTTGAAGTGTATTTGAGTAGAATATCAACAGACAAGGCGTTAACAGGAAAGAAATACTGAGTTACTTGAGCAATGTGCCAGAATTGAAATAGTTTGTATCGAATTAAAGGAAACTACACAAATTGCAAGTATTGCCTCACTGTAGCTAATGTATTAGTTATTTAGCGAAATGATAAAACAGCGATGGATCTCTATATCTATATGTAATAGTAAAAACAATAATAAAATGATATACCTCCCTTCATGAGGAGTTTCCACAGCTAATTTCTTGTGAATCAGAAAAACATCTGTTGTCTAAATGTGCTGGGTGCAGTGCAGCTGAAAGCCCTAGCAACCATGGTGCTGAGGCGTGAGATTGGGATGGTGAGAAGACGAGCTGAGGATGAGCGAAGGGAGCGGCAGGGGCTATACTCCTGGAGGAGGTTGGAAAGATAAGTGGGGGCTAGGTTGTGGAGGACTTTGTAGGTGAGCAGAAGGTTAAATCCGGTGTTGGACAGGGAGCCAGTGTAGTTGGATGAGAATGTGGTCGGATGATTTGGCGCAGGTAATGATCCGGGCAGCCGAGTTCTGGATGATTTGGAGCCTGATGAGCAGTTTGGTGGGGAGGCCAGAGAGAACGGCGTTACAGTAGTCGATCCGGGAAGTGACGAATGCATAGACCAATACTTGTGTGCTGAATTGAGACAGGGGTGGGCGAAGTCTGGAAATGTTGCGAAGGTGGAACAATGCGGTCCGGGTGATGTTTTTTATGTGAGGTGCAAAGAAAAGGGTGTTGTACTGAGTGACACCGAGGCTCTTGACTTGGGTGATGAAGGGTACAGGGAAGCCATCGATGATGATGTTAGGGGGTTCTGTTTTGAGCTTTGGAGAGAGTGGCTTTAGAGCCAATGAGCAGGGCCACCGTTTTACTGCCATTGAGCTTCAAAAGGTTCCTGCTCATCCAGCTTCTGATGTCCTGGAGGCAGGTGGCGAAGGAGGGGCAGTGTTGGTATTAGAACAGATGAAGACCTGTGTATCATCAGCGTAGCAGTGAAAGTGGAAATCGTGGTGACAAAGGATTGTGCCCAGGGGAAGGAGGTAAATTATGAATAGGAGTGGTCCCAGTACTGACACCCAGTGGAACAGCAGAACACCTTGACCTTTAGTTCCTCAGTTGGACAAACTGTTTTCTGTCAGTTAGGTATGAGGAGAACCATGATAGTGCAACAGCAGTGATCCCAATGTCAGCCAGACGTTCCAGGAGTAGCGGGTGGGAGATGGCAGCAGTGAGGTCAAGGAGGATAAGGATGGTGAGCAATCCAGAGTCAGCTGCACGGAGAAGGTCATTGGTGATTTTAGCCAGGGCTGTTTCAGTACTGTGCATTGGGTGGAAAACAGATTGGAAGGGTTCGTGGAGGTTGTTTGAGTCGCGGTGGGACTGAAGTTGAGCGGCAACCACCCTCTCAAGAATTTTGGAAATGAATGGAAGGTTGGAGATGGGCCTGTAGTAGGGTTGGGCGATCGTCTCTATTTTCATATTGTCCAATCATGGTTATTCTAGATTGCCAATAAACTATCCGATCACCAGGGAGCGGCGGGAGGAAGGGCTTGGGGGAGTTACGTAAACTTCAAGAATATAGTTAGTTACATGGATAAACATTTATAAAAGGGTGAACATTTTATTGAAAAAATAAAAAAGAATCTAAAGAAATGGAATAACAATGTCAAGTCTATGTGTCTGATTGGTGCGACAATATCACCGCAGCATGTTCCGTTTAACATTACTATCTTATCTTTTCTTTAATTTCACAATCCAAATCTTATTCATAACGTTAACTACTCTTATGGAGCGCAGAGCAAAGATTTGGTGAGCAGCAGGCATATGGAGATGCAGGGGTGACAGATTCATGTTAAAGAGACGGCAAACTGGTTTTGAAATTCACTCGTCACTCGTGCTGATTAACAGGGCTAATCGGGTGGACATTCTGCTCCACCAGAAACATCTCTAAATGCACAGTAGGGGGCAGATTCTAGAGATCTGATATTACTCTACAAAGCACGTAGACTTCATCTGAAAGTAGCTCTCCGCCTCCTGCCTATTATTTCACCATTCACGGAACATAGTGAACAATATATAAAAAAAAAACGTTCACAACTCAATGATATGACTGCGGTTGCTGCTAGCTGTAAACCAAAGTGGTCCAGGCGGTTAAACAGATTATTTGCAAATAACTTTCAAGACGTGTTTGTCTGCAAAACACAATACTTTTCATTGCCCCGCTTTGGCGAATGTCCGCATGCGCTAGAGTATTTACTCATCTATCCAAGTTTATTTTGCGTTTCGGCGCATGCGCACATTCAGCAAAGCAGGACACTGGTCTGTGTCCCATACTTTCAGTATGTTCTGAAAGCAAGTTAGGTAAAAATCGCCCTAATATTGGCGTAGGAAATACAAATTGTGGATTACCCCTATCAGATTTCATATTTGCACAAGCCTAGCCTGTAGAGATTCAGGTCAGCTGGGTCAGCACCAGGTTTTTTGAGGGTGGGTCTAATTGCAGCCATTTTGATAGTGGGGGGAACAGTTCCAGAGGTGAGGGAGGAGTTAATTATGTTTGTGATCATGGGGGAAATGGATGGCAGACAGGCTTTGACAAGGGTAGTGGGGAGGGGATCAAGCTGACAGGTAGTGGATTTGGCTTTAAGGATGAGCTCAGAGATGGTGTATTCCGTTGCTGGGGTGAAGTTGGAGAGGGAGCTGGTGGGTGGTTGGCCCGTTATAACCATCCAAGGTGGGTCCCCTGGGGAGGTGCATGATGAGGCAAGCTGTATGTGGACGGTGTTGATTTTGGTGTCAAACAACTGCAGAAAGGCAGTGCAGTGATCAGTGGACATATTCAGGGGGAGGGTTCTGGGGGGCTGAAGTAGGTGGCCGACTGTCAAGAAGAGAGATAGAGTATTGCCTTTGCCAGTGCTGATGAGGTTGGAATAGTAGGAGGATTTGGCAGTGGAGAGGGTGTTCTTGTAGGTCAGGTCAGGTTTGGATATGCACTGAGAGTCCGGTCTTTTTGCATAGCCGCTCAAGTCGACGGCCAGTGGTTGTAAGCTGGCGGAGGTCAGCGGTGTACCAGGGAGTGGTGTGGGCGAAGGAGACTGTGTTGATTCTTAGATGAGCCAGGGCGTCGAGGGAAGAGGAGAGACATTGTAGTGACTCACCAAGTCAGCAGGGGAGGAGGATGGGGGAGGGCTGGGGTAGGAGTTAATGAGGGTGATGAGATATGTGGGGTTGATGTGCTTAATATTTCTGAAGGAGATGGTCCGTTGCTCTTTTACCTTGGGTAAAGGGGCGTAAACCTACAAGAGCACAACCTTGTGGTCAGAGATAGGGAACTCAGCATCAATGAGGTTACAGGGAGTGATACCAGTGGAACAGATTAAGTCTAGTGAGGGACCTTTGTTATGCGTTGTGAAATTGACATGTTGCGTAATACCAAGACAGTCAAGGAGTGAGGTGAAATCTTTGGCAAAGACACTGGAAGGGTCATCAATGTGGATGTTAAATTCACGCAGAAGTATAACGGTAGGGGACATTGCACATACAGATGTTAGTAAAGAGGAAAATTCAGTGAGAAAGACAGCAGAGGGCTTTGGTAGTCTGTAGATGGTAACAATAATGGTGGATTTAGAACCTACGAGTTTTACAGCTAAGCATTCAAAAGAGGAGTGATAGAGGACAGTGACTGCAATAACTTTGATGCTCTCACAATAGAGCACAGCGAGACCGCCCAGCAGGGCCTTACTAGTAAGAGGTCTTGCGTTAAAAAGCGCCAGTTTTGAATAGTCAAGTGGCGCATAGGTGGCGGCCTTGGGCAGGGGGGTTAACACACTGTGATTGAAGGTACGGGTGGCAGTGCAAGGTCAGTGGGGCTCAGTGGACCAGAAAGAGCGAATGTTTATGCCACTGCTGCGATGTGTGTATTGAAAATTCTAACGAGATCCACAATGTGCATATCTTGGTCGTTTGAGAATGTTACGATGGGCAAGCAGAGCTGGAGGGGTCCTGAAGTGGGCTCGGAGAGACAGCAGCTCTGCAGTTCAAAAAGTTGCATTAGTATCTTCCCCCTTGAGGGCCACCGGACTTCGATGTGTAACAGAAGCTGCTTATGGTCACTGCCCATCTCGTCACATAAAACGTAAAATATATGTAATTGCAGTGGGGCAGCTTTTGATGAAGTTGACTGCTCTGACTGCCTCATCTAGAACAGTCTTAAGATCTGCAGGCATTTTCTCTTTAGCCAGCGGTTCTCTGTGTATACTGCAGTGGACAGATGCTACTAGTGAGGCCACAGCTTTCACCCGGGTGATGACTCCACTGCTCTGGCCCAGCATTGCACGGGCCCCATCAGTGCTCAATCCCATACATTTGGACCAATCAATCCCGTTTGAAACTATGAACGCGTTCAGAATGTCCAAAGAAAATGGCTTCAGCAGTTGAACGCATCATTAAAGATTTGTAAAATGGAAACTCTTTTGTCCCTCCATTTTTTTCATACCTTACATAGTCAAGCAGATTTGTGATGTCTGTCGATTCGGCATAAAAACGACACCATCGCATGCTCGTTATCAGCTGTTCTGACACATTCTCTGCCATATCGTCTATCCTGCGTTTGACTGAGTTATCAGACAATGAGATAAGATTGATTGGCTTGCATGCCTTCTCTCCCAACAATATCTATTTTATGGTGGGGAGAATTTAATTCTTACCAATTGTATGAGGCTTACCAGCCTTATGAGTCCGGCAACCCGATAGGATGCCTCCACTGCCTTTGGGTTCTCGGTGCCCATACATGACGATTCAATTACTTTCTTCTTGCCCTGATACTCCTTGAGTTTATTATTGAAAAATTCAAGTGGCTTGGACATGTACTGTTGGAGTTTTGTCTCAAGGTGACGGAGAATTTTACATGGCTTCAGAGCTTTGTTTGATAAAACCTCAGAACACACCACGCACAGCGGTAACGGTTCGTCTTCCGTGCCCGTCCAAAGAAATCCCAATGCTTAATATTCAGCGCTATTCTTTCTTGGAACCTTTCTTTTTTATTACCCAACTGTCCTGCCGGGACATTGCTTGTGGATGCCGATGTGCCATTGGCTTCTTTCCTTTTCAGTGGGCCTGATGCTAGGTTTTAAAGAACAAATACCATGAAATTATACTGTTATTTTACATTTAAAAACGTTTTTGTAATTTAAAAATATATATAATAATCTATGTGTTTTGCCCATGATTTGGCGGCCCACCTGCATAACCCTTGGGCCACAGCCCATATATTTGGAATCAATGGGATAAATACTGTGTGAGTGCAGTAAAAGTGCTCCCAATAATAATTTCTGTGCTCTGATGTGTTGGTGCGGAAAGTCATTCTTTGAGCGCGATTTTTGGCAGTGATATGCTGCCATAAATGTTACCCATTAATGGAAATCTGTTTATTTGGCCTCACCTCAGTGTGAGCACTTAACCACTTGAAGAATAGAAGTCAGGCTAGACAACCATCTGCCAAAACCCATAGGTGGGTTTCCAATGCCAGTGTTCCCTAACAGTGGGTCTGATACACAATTTAAGTGCCAGTAAACCCAAAATCAGGGTTTTCTTGTTTGAAACGTCTTAAGTTGGCAAAGCTCAAGCGTATAGCGGTTATGGAACTTTTTTGCGCCTTTGTTTTGAAACTGGAGGCATATGAAATCCCGAGCAGACTCACTCATCTAGGCCATTAAAATGTATCAGCTGAACAAATGGTGTGTTTAGGCAGTTAGTATGTCCGCTATAGTCTTGAACAGTAATATATGCCGTTTGGTCATTGACACTAAAATAACACCATCATTAAGAAAAAAAATCGAATTATATGTTTTTGCCAGTCTCTGCCAACCAGTTTCTGAACGTTCTATTTTGCTCCAAATTCAGCTGCCGTTCTTTAGTGAGGTGTACTTTTGCCATGACATCACGGCGAAGGTAGTAAAGGTTAGAGTTGCATGGCAGCAATCACCCCAAAACAATAAAAACAATGATAACATTCATTGACTATACATTTGTAGCAACGACCATTACTACACGCCACCTGGGTGGCTTTTCCCACTCCACCTAGGTGACTTTCCTCAGGCTCCACCAAACGAATGGACACAGGGTGGTGATGTTGAAAAACCGGTTTATTGTAAAGTTTGCGTACAATGACACATGCAGCTGGTACTCCATGCTGCCATGTAGGGGAGCTCTCCCTGAGTGTGTGTGGTGATGGCTGGTTTAACCTGTGCACACTGATTGCTCAATGTGCAACAGGTGTGCAGCCTCATCCAGCTCCAGACTCCAATCAGTCTGACTCGGGCCAGGTGAGGCTGCTTAAACCAGCCATCATCCACACACACTCCCACAACATTATACTAACTTCATAACGCATCCAGGCCATAGACAGTCCAGACCGAGTTACAAATTAATTTTAAAGGAAAGCAATTTGATTGTCAAATGTGTCTAGAGAGGAAAGTAAAGTAAAAACATACACAGAGGGGTCGGTATGTGTATTGTTTTGTGCATAACGTTATAAACGTAATCAATAAGGGAAAAGTGATGAAGGCACTGAAGCGGTCATTTATAGACATATGATGTTAATCATGTGACACGAGTCCCTAGCACAGCAGTCCTTTCAATTAATTATCTCACAGTGTGTCAAACACAGCCACGGGCTACAGAGAACTCATTAGGCCTGTTCTATTATTAAAAAGTCAAAGGCCAGAGTAGCTGGGAACTGCTTACTCTGGCATTTCTTTATCACCATCGGATCTACTGCAAAAAAAACCTGAGGCATTAAACTTTTGAAAACATTTGAATTAAAATCATGTAATCATTTACATTTCTTATACATATTGATCGAGATGTAGATATGGATTAGGGAATTTTAATAGTGTTGTGGATAATAATAGTTTAGTCACCTGAAGACACCTTTACACTGTTTACCCTCCCCAAACACTCAAGAATATTAGAATCAGTAGATGTTTGGTGCAACTAGAATGAGTCCCATTTAACTGTGAACAATAAATAAATGTGTTCTCATTCTAATAAATATACAGAACACACAATTCTAAACTGCCCTGTGTGCTTAAATGATACTATTGCAGTCACTTGTCATAACTCTGATACTATGTATGGGCGAGGATCATCTTAGTCCTTATTGATAGGAAAAATTGATATTGCTTAAGGATTTCTATAGGTTAGCTGGTGACATCTGGGCAATCAAACCCAAAATCCACACTTATGCCATGATCATGAATCAAAATAAGAACAGAAAAATAGCATTTACAAAACAGAATCAGGTGTAGGTATGGAAACATGCAGGCAGGTAACCATGCTTGGAACAAATGAGGGAAACTAATATGACAAACAAGCAGTGAGTGAAACACACAAATTCACGATTCTATAGAGAAGGGCTGATGGAGAGAACACCTAGGTGGGAGATAAACAACAGAACAATTGATTGTATCTAAATTTGACTTCAACTTCAAGTCATTCTAAGTGATTGTTGCATTAACAGGGGTTTCTGGGCTTGATTGAAGGTTTAATAGACACACGTTTGGCTTCAGTAATCCTTCCATCCTGATGCCATTTTACGTTTGGACGGTGCCTTTTTCCTTGGGTTAGTCCCTCGACCGAGCTATTCAACCTCCTCCTGCATCCATTAAGTCTGCCCTTCCTTGTCTTGGTTTCACTGTTTTCCCAGCATCCCCAAGGCAGCGTAGGACCATCCTTAAAGTTGAAATAACAGGCCTACAAGCAGCCACAGAACCCCAGGTCTCTGTGTTACTAATGAGAACGCTGCACTAAACACTGTGCGAAATGCATGTGACTGGTGTAAAGTGTAAAGTGAGAGCTAATCAAGGTTCCTCCATGCTCTGACAACCCTCTATGCTTCCAACAATTACACTACTGAGGATTAGTGAGTTGCACAGGAATAGACAATGTGTCAAACCCCAAATCATTAAATGATAGTTCCTCTCGGTTGCCTCTGCCAAAATCACATGGTACATTTGTATGCAAATGCAAGGTTGGTATAGCGCTCCTGTTTCACTTGATCGTGGCAAAGATGGAACCATGCACTCCCCATACTGAATAGCTTCGCCGTAATTGTGGAATTTTCTGTGAATACACTCCACAAAGCTCTGTTCATTATTGCATGTCTGCAGTTGGAAAGTGCCATCATTTCAACCTCAGCGCAACCTGCCATCATCAACAAACCATATTATTATCAAGCCACTCATTTCACTGTGTGCATAGGTATTACTTCCATACTAAATACTCTATCTTCATTATAAACTCTGTTGGTAACAGAGTCTGAAAACATAAAGCATTGTGGTTAACAGTGGTTAATACACACTTTACAGAGTACATTTCTATAAATCATCTATTTTCACTAGAAGGTAAATTACTAGTGTGTAATATCAAGTCAAAGCATAACTACCACATACGTCACATGACTTTAAACTATTCTATTTCATTTTCTGCCCTGAATTATTCTGTAATTTGACGTAAAATAATTCAAACAGTCTAGCAGCATTTCCATTTTTTTTTCTAATCAAGGACTTAGACAAGTTTAGACCGTTTTTATTCCATTCTATTGTTTTCAAAGTGACTGCTTGTCATCCAGCTCCAAGCAAAGCGAACTCCAAGCATTCCACTTTCCCTCTGCGAGACTACCGCCGTAGGCTTTAGCCCTAGTCATTAATCGGATGACTCCCAGATCAATTCCTATCGACTGAAACCCTCCATTATTAGCTTGTAAGACATTATTGTTGTACCATTATCCTTTAATTATATTGAAAGAAGAGCCAGGCTCTCGTGGTTGTTGCCACACTACTGTACAACATGACATAAGGTACTAATCAGCTTTCTAGCATACATAGCTTGGGATTGCTACTAGCATTACTGCTGCATTATCATGGTATTATTTGCCAACATATGTGATTTATTTGTTCCTCTGGGCATTGAATGGTTTGCTGACTTGTGAGTTGATGATGGCTATTCGTTTAAAAATGAAGGACAAATGAAATAATATATATCTATTTTTAAAAAGTAAATCAGAAGCCAACCATTAAGTTATTCAGAAAATAAGCAATATCTCAACCACTTATCATGGTTGAGATATACTGCCAAACGTGCAATATTTTCTGCATGCAAAATGATTACAGTGATACATTTTCTTACAGTCAAAGACAAACACATGGAGAATGAAAATGCAAGAACCTTTCAGTGTTTGAGGACAACAATCCTCAGCTGTCAGTCGTTAGAGGGTGATGATTTTATGCATGCCTCCAGGCAAACAACCAGAGGACTTGTAGGCCCACTTTGAAAATTTCAGGTACTGAGAGACCCCGTGTAGGCCTGTCACAGAGCTGACAGGAGCTTACACACACACACACACACACACACACACACACACACACACACACACACACACACACACACACACACACACACACACACACACACACACACACACACACGCGCACACACACACACACACACACATGCACATACACATACACACACAGCTCAACCTCACCTGCAGCTCATAAAAGCTCTGTTGAGGACACCTGTGCTCAGCTCAGGACGGAGTACTCCGTATGCAGCAGGATATCACCAGGGTTTTGACATTGCGGGGATCATGTCTCAGTATAAAGACCGCAGGGCTGTCAGAGAGTATCCACTGTCTCATACTCTGATGAGCTCACTGCATGATTTGTTTGGAAGCCAAACAAATAAATCCTTTCACATCTGAACGACACAAAGTCAGAATGGAGCCCTGAAAGTCTTTCTTTACCGGCGTGTTGGTGTGACAGTGGAATGTGGATGTATTTGACATTTTTCATCCAAAGTTTTTCGCTCCCTTAGTTGTTTGGTGAAGGTGGTGGTGTTTTATGGTTTTTTTTTTTTTTTCATTTCCCCTCAAACTCTGATGCTCTTTGTTTCCTTAAGTTCTGCCTGCTCGTCTCGGTGGGGAGGCGAGAGGATCAACAGTGGCGGCAGATTTGCGGCTCCTGATATCACACCTAACAATAGCTTTGACCCTAATACTATTCTCAATCTGTTGCTCACATCTGTTTTCCACAGGCTCCCTGAGGAGACCACCAACTGACAGACCTTCAAACCTGGTGTGGTTTCTGAGCTTCGGAAACATATTCTAAACAATGTCTGCATTTTTTTTAACCCATGAATTGTATGAAAACTCAAGATGTTAGATTTTCAATAAACATGAATGGATGTTTTTCATGTTCGTATCTGTATGGGTACGCAATTTGTCATAATTTAGTACTTACCATTTGCATTTCTCACAAGCTTTACTGCCAGTTTCTGTTCAAACAGGAGATTGAAATGCGTAGCCAAAATCATAATAAGCCATGACCTGATCTGTGACCCCTTCCACCAATATTGTTCAAATGTAACCTTCCACGTTAGTTTCAATGAGAGACTATTGATTTAGATTAATTCCCAGAAGACCAATCGGTTACAGCTATACAGTATATGATACAGTATTTAACTATGAAAATCAAAGCTGCCTGTATAAATACATGAAATATGGATACTTTGAGGAAGTCATATGTTGCGGTCCGCCTATCGCATAGCAGCCATGTTGAAATAGAACAGCATGTTGAAAACCCACAGTACTGAAAGGGGTGAAAGTTGGAGCCATGGATGGATGTGTCTAGAGGTCAAAGCGGTGTAATTTGGAGCAGTGGGTGGATGTGTCTGGAGGTCACCGGTGTAGGGGCAGGGATGCAGAGAGAGGATCGTTCTAGTTCTCGCTGTCAGAGATAAGACAGGCTAGCATGATGGGGCCAAATGGCAGGAGAAGGAAATGCACAAATTATCTGATCTACCGGAGGCCTCGGATTCACTGAATAAAACCAGGGAATTAGCAAGATGTCTTGACATTTTTTGCTGCTATGGACGGCACTATGGAAGCCCCTGTGACATTCTGCTATTTTCCTTTGTCTCAGTTGGAGGTTGGTTCAGTATTGTGCTGATATTTGCAGTACACAGAATGTGGAGTCCTGCTGAGATCTCAGCGTTGTCTGTGACCCTAACCTGCCTTTCATCAAACCACATCAGCCGTGTGGTTTCATTATAGCTCAGAGACCCTAACGTCAAGCCTTCTTTATGATGTTGCAGGGTAGAAACATCACTGGTGATGTATTTAATTTTACAGTTAATCCTTGTTTGTTACTGCATCATTTATAAGGTTATCGTTCTTTGGTCCACAATTGAGTTGATCTACTGTTCTTTTGAAGATCTTCTGAGGAAGATCAAGCAATACTTCAAAACCCTGGCATGTGATCATGGAACATCCACGGCGTTCGCCACGGGCTCAAACATGCCTCAAAGACGTGGTCATGCCATATTCAAATTGTCTGGATCCCGTCTGTGATTTACCTTTCCCTCACTGGGTCTCCTGTACTTGTGATCATCTCCGCTCAGCTGTCTGACATGTTGAGCAGTCTGTCGTCTGACCTCTGGGAGTCTCCCTCTCTCGTGAGTGAGTGTGAGCTGACAGTAGCTTAAAGCCCAGCACCCAGGCATGCCTGTCGTACTCTAGCCAGAGGACCAGATACCCAAGTCGTCTCCAGCAGAAGATCCCAGCTATCTATAGCCGCAGCCCCCACAGTTGTCACATCATACCCTCCAGTCTATTTCTGAGTTCTTATTAATTCATTAGGAACATTTCTTCTCTTTTATATCTGGAAATATTTGAATACGTGTTTAACCCTCGCTTCTTTTCTGCTGACCTATTTAAACATTTTATATATATGGGTGTTATTTATTCTAGGAAAAAACACCCCATTCTGTCATTATTTCCTATTCCTTCTACCAGCTGACAATTTTTTTTAAATCCTTTCCATGTGGTATAATAAGCCAAAACAATATAAAAAGTACAATGAAGTATAAACAGTACAGAAAAGTAAAAGTCTGAAACCCTTAACAGGGTAATACGTGCAATTTCACACATGGTTAGGTTTCGGTGCCTGTCAGATGTTAATGAGTATAAAGCAGGGGTTGAAGGAGGATCAGCTTTTATCATTAAGGTCTTCAAATGTTATTTAAAGGAGTTAAAACGTTTTTTTTTTTTTACTGTAGCCCAGCTAGCCAATAGACCTCAAAATGGACGATTGTTGGAACAAAATTATTAAACTTAATCAACTTCCGTTTAAATTGGTGTGAAAGGCATATGACTTAACAAGTCCGGTAAAAGGTTACTTTAAGATCAAGAAATGCAATGATGAATAAGTATATAACCTCTATACAATACAACAATCTTTGTGGAGTGTGGGGGCAAATTGCTCACAGAATTCAGCAGCAAACCACTAGCAATTTAGACCAGTTTGAATGCCGTGCTAAAAAAAGATGCTTTGATTTGTGCCATTGAAAACGACATGCTGTTTGAGCCATTTCTCCACTGAACAGATGTGAGTAATTGAGATCCCCCCCATTTTTTTCCATTAAAACATTTTACCAAAGTAGTAGTCTGTATGTGGCCTCTTCTAAAGCAGCCACTCTCTCAACCACTCTATCCTCCAGCCCTGGTCGGTTCCCAGCAGGGGTAATGTGTTATATATTCAGAAGATCCCTCTGCTTGCAAATTGCCATACTCTGCTTACTAGGGTTGAAGTCATTTGTATCGATACTCCCCCTGGTTGTATAGGGTCTACCTTCGATGGCGGATAACGGCCAATTTGCTTTGTTACCCCTGTTCCATTATTTTTTGTGTTTTTGTACAGCAGTAGAACTTACTACACAATAATAGGAATGCATAAAAAGATTCAGTCATATCATATTAATTTTAATCTTAAAATACGAATGAAAATGTTACATCTGAAAAGCTGGTTTTAAGATTACACTCAACAGTGGCCCAATCCTGCAGACTCTCTACAATATCTTCAGGATCCAGCGCTTCTTCATGAGGGAAGTAGCTCAGTTCTTGGTCCAAGCGCTCGTCATCTCCCGCCTCGACTACTGCAACTCGCTCGCGGCTGGAATCCCTGCCTCTACGATCAAACCTTTGCAGCGTATCCAGAACGCTGCAGCACGCCTCGTGTTCAACCTACCAAAATAGTCCCATGTGACCCCCTTTTCCGTGACCTCCACTGGCTCCCTGTAGAGCTTGCATCAGATTCAAGACAATGGTACTACAGGCAGTCAACAGAACTGCCCCTGCCTACCTCCAAACGTTAGTCAGACCGCACACCCCAGCTCGAGCACTCCGCTCAACTACCTCAGCTGGATGCCTGGTACCGCCATCGCTAAGAGCAAGTAAAGGTCACACAACTCTTCTCTGTTTTGGCACCGCAATGGTGGAACGAGCTCCCTGCCAATGTCAGCTTCCACAAGAGACTCAAGACTCACTTGTTCAGAGTTCACCTGGACTCTGCATAACCTACCTCCTTACCCCCCTCCTCTCTTACTCTCCTAAAAACACCCCTCTTACACACTTATTGTATGTTTGTACGTCCTGGCACTTAAAAATAGTACTTAGCATTGTGTAGCATCTTATCCTAGCTATCTTTTGTTGTATACAGGGAATGGGTTAAACTAGCAATTGTAAGTGCTTGGCACTGGTTCTATGAACATCCTTACTTTACCGACAGCAATATATTGTTGTTTCTCTTTCTTCTGACAAATGTACTTATTGTAAGTCGCTTTGGATAAAAGCGTCTGCTAAATGCCCTAAATGTAAATGTAAGAGAAGAGAAACCTGATACATTCATAGGATGATGGGGAAAATATGGATACAGAGAATAAAATGTCCACTTAGCACACCCCCAGCCTCTGTCCCAACTAATTTAAAAATGGCAACTTGTCACCTGTTTGACCTGAAGCCTCCTGTTGGTTGTAACAAGTCAATACACCATATGTATTGTTACCGTACTGCTAATCTAAAAAATCATCAAATAAGCAGATAAGCTCCGATCTGGGTGAACGGGACGTTTCCACTTTTGATATCTCTGTAATGCAATAAGAAACAAGGGGTAACTCCACCCCTTTCAGTTGTTGGTTTCCGTCCCAGGCTCTGTGCCGTTTCCCCCCAGAAGTTCTGCTGTAGCATAGTAGGAATGCAGGAGCCGAGATTATTGTACTGTTAAGTAAATGACCAACCTTCCTTTCCAATGTTTGATTTCCCCCCACGAGATTCAGAGATTGTGGAGCTGATGCTAGCTTTTCAGGGTCCATTCAGAGATAAGCCCAGCCCAGGTGACTTCAGCAGAAACTTTCCCCCTTGGGAGTTTCAGTCGTGTGGCTATCTGATACTAAGAGCTACGGTCAGGAGACCTAACTATGGATAGGATAAGGCAAATCCCTCTGTTGTACTGCCAGGAGATACACCAGGGTTATCTCGCCGCATCTCAGAGAGAGTGCTCTTTAGAGAACGATGCCGTTATGGAGACGTCTCAGTCTTCCCTGAGGAGCGTCTTGTACACCCAGCCGGCAGCGTACTGCAGAGATAAGCAACCAACTGACCAGAGGAAGTCCTAGCTTTTGATGACCCACTGGCTTTTGGTGTTCAGTGAATTCAAAGCATGAACCGTGTTTTATGATGATTTCAGAAAGGCATTTTCTATGACTATGCCTTTTTTTGCTTTAAGATCTCGCTTGCCTTTTAAACCAAACTTGTCGACATTCAAATGGCTTACTCTCATTTGGGAACTAAAACTGTTGATCACCATATCAGAATTTGTGACTAAACGTATATAAAGTCCTGTTATTTTTATCCAGTACATAAACGTTCCACAAAGGTATTTAAAAAGCCGATAAATTAGGCAAGCTTTTGCGCAAATTAACTGTACGGGCAAATGTTCCATCTTCACTCAGTACAGCAGTATATGTGAGAATGTATTCTTAATTGAATGGTTTATAAAAGGTTGCATTAGTCCCAAGGTGCTATTAGTGGCTGCAAAGATCTGTGATCCACTGGGACATTTTTAAATATTGTTGTAGAGATACTTTCCCGTTCAATTAGTACCTATAAATTATTCAAAAACATTATTCTTTCAAATGATGGAAACACTATTTAACACCTGGTGACATTTTCATAATTTATACCATTATCTTCTAACTAAGAGAATATGGACTTTAAGTTAGAGGTTGGTTCAGTATTAACTGTAGAAGAAAGAAAACTTTAAATAATATTATTTTAGTCACGGTTTTGTAGTTTCCAAATAATTAATCTTAGCACACTAATTATGATGACAATAGAGAAGGTATTCACTATCACCTAATGGATATCAGAAAGTGCTGTTTTGTGGCATTCTGTTACGCTAACAACTGCTTGTTTTTCTAAAAAGCAGATTGCTCATTAATTTTTCTTTCAATATATTTTTCTTTCAATGTGCCAATAGTTTCTCAGTGAGATTACAAATGTTGTTTTGATTGCAAATTCAAAACAAGCTGCCCTGCCATGATTTCCATGACAGGTTCAGTAGTGCTATTGTTGGTACTATACATTATTATGACTAGTATTATAGTTAGATACAGAACTATCATGTGAAAGGAAACACAAGTATTAGGTGAAAACATTGAAAGTATTCAATAGATTGTACTTATTTGTTTATTTCCATGAAAAAACTGTCCTGATACTCTCATGGAGCTTTGAATGGATGGCAGGCAGGACCTCCACACGTATGACCCTTGAAGTGGAGCTGACACCCTATTCAGCTGGACCTATTCTGTTTATTCTATTAGAAGATGAAGGCTCCTTAATGCTGGGCATCTCAAGGTACCGGGGACGCGATAGGTCCGTGTCTGGGGTCTCCCCAGCTGTTGTCGTTGGGACCACAGTGGTTCTCTCGAGTAAACACGTTGTGGTATTTCAAATGCAGGTGTTCTGCGAGACCAAACACAAATCTCTGGGTTTCCAGGGTACACAGAGATTGCAGTTTCAGTTGTTCGCTATATTCCAGCCTAGAATACAGCAAACAACTGGACTTGTGTTAAGGTGAATACCAACAATTCCCCAATTACACTATTATCATGGAACATAAATAGTATGAGGATGTGTTGCCTATACCCAGTTCCCTGCCAGCCGTATGATTGTACAGCATAGCATGAAATGTATCACCACATACATTTCAATGTTAGAGAGGAAAATAATGGCTTGACACTTGTGTTGTTTTTAAGAAGATTATAATGTAATAATGATTTAGAGCAAAACCTGGCTATTGCTTGGCAGTAGAAAGCGATGAGTAACGTGTTCATGTGGTGTGGCAAGGATCAGCATTCAACAAACTGATGGGGACCACCGTTGAGACTATCATTCACTGATCATGTGGTGTGTTTAAAGCGTTGTGAGACAAACTTTTGAGTTCCACACAGCTGACCTGGTCTTGCCCTCGGTAGTTAGCATTATTCTATTTTATTCTATTATTCTAATATTCTTTGTCTTAATGTTTGCCCAAAATGTAATATGCCAAATATAGCAACTATTTTGTGCGATTCAAATTTCTTATTAAATCAAAGTGATAACATCGTAGTATTGGTATGTTTGCATTCGTATTACTTTGGAATTTAAGCCAACATGCTATTAAATGTGTTTTTATGAAGTGTTGTTTTGGGCAAAGATTTTGAAATGTGTCTTGGTTTGGTTTCTCATTTTGATGCAGTTGTTTGGGCTTCTGAGGTCCTCATAAATGAGTTACACATGAGTTGCTTTTGCAAACTTTGACACAAACAGTGTTTCTTCCACAGAAACACACACACACACACACACACACACACACACACACACATACACACACACACACACAAGCGCTAATTTATTCTCATAATTAGTCACAAGATAAGAACTTTTTTTCTATCTCAGCAGTGCAAGCCAACTGCTGGTTTCCAGGACAGATTATATCAGCAAACTACCAAACTAACTATCTTTCCGTTTTCTCTTGTCAGAGAAAGTTGTAATGAATCGAGTTCGGCATTGGATCAAGAAGAGGCAAGCCTTGATGGCGTGCTAACAGATTGCTAACATTAGCCGCCACCAACATGGAAGCAGTGCTAAACAGCCTGATTGAAACAGCTGTGTAATAGCTTACATGAGGTTGAGACCGAACCCCAGCCATAATGGACCTTATCTGGCAGAGGGATTAGTGTTCAACGGAGCAAAACACCATTTAACTGTGGTCAACTGGGAGGCCCGCTACAACACCCTGCATGCTTTTGAGGTTTTTTTTCAAACAAATGTCGACTCACAGAGGACCTCACGTGTTCCCTCATTACCAGAACTTGGATCCATGAGCATCAAGAGGAGGTGGGGGAGGGAGGGAAAAGGAGTAAACAAACGTAGCCAGTGGTGTGTAGGGAGATGATCTATCAGGGGTATGAGATCAGAGATCAGAGAGACAAAGTTAACTGAACATCTGTGAGTTCCTTACAGACCTGATGACCATACTCTTCAGTCTGCCAGCTCTATGAATAAAGTAAATACAAAATAATGAAATATGGAACGATAACCAAATAGTGTTCTTCGTGTTTGGTGTTCCATAGCGTGTCCCATAGCATGTTTCCAACTATTTCCAGCAGCAGACACTGTGCTGGAAAACTTTGCTTCAGCGTCACCTTCTCTCTTCATTCGGGTGGGGCTTGACACGGATCAATGGCTCATCTTTTATCCCACTTCACAGAATCTGCTGCCATTAACCGCCATCTTTGGGTAATTAAGTGGAATCTTTTTTTAAATGCCACTGTAAGACTGGAATTTCTCTCCTTCTGTTTGATCAGAGACTTCCACCTGCTGTGTCTGGAGTGGAAGCTACCTGACATTGGGTCTCAAGGGAATTGATTGTTCACCAGCATCTAGTATACTTTAACAGGCCTGGAACTATGGAGACCAGAATGCAACTTTTTTTATTTTTACTAAAAGGTTATACGACCATCAAGTGTAACATAAATAACGTTACTATTAAGTACTAAAATAGGGACATTTTAATACGTTTGATGACTAACAATATTGCTTTTTCCTTCTTAACGCCATTTCTATACAAAATAAACCCACTTATTGTGATTAGGATTTAGGATGCTTGAAATTATTATTGTAGTTAGCCTTGTTGCGCTGTAAAACAGCCCTTACGACTTGTCGTTACAAGTGCATGATGGGAAAGGTCTACTAAAAGCCCCGAAATCAAGGTAAAATATTCAACATTCAAAAGCACAGAATTGTTTATACTTGAGCAATTGCAGGATTATGATAGGTGCTCACTGATATTATTTGGACAAGTTTTATGGCAATTGCCATAAAAACAAAATCACCACTGGCTATTTCAGTAAAAAAAAAAAAAAAAAATGAACTTTCTAGAGTTCATTATGAACTTTCAGAACTATCAAATGAACTATCAAATGAACTTTCTAGAGCAATTGCTCATTGGATATTAATCAGATTAGCAGATAAAAGGGCATTATCTTTGTTTTTATTTTGAAAGATATATCATCATGTACCATCATACTTTATTATGCTCTATTGGTTTGTAATCCACTGCTGTGTGTACAGTTTGCTGTTTTGACCCCGGTTAATTGATTTGTACCAACACACTACAGATTTTGCATATCCACCAGCATGCCTTAAGGACAAAACACTCAAACGAATGATCAAATAACCAATACCTAGTAATAATGCTGAAAATAGTATTTTGCTGACCTATGTTATATAACATCATCATTGTATATATATTGTCAGGTCATAGTTCTTGCGGCTACATCTAATGTTGATTTGGAAACAAACTATCGCTCAATTCCTTCACAGTAGTCGAGTAGGAACATTTCTTCCCAGAGTAATATTGTCAAAAGCTGATTTGGAATGCCATATTGATCTGATTAAACAACAAACCCTATTTATTCTTGATATATATTTATTCTGACTGTAGCATGCATCTGAAATGCAAAATACATTAGTAATAGCTATAAGGATTTAGATTCACAAATAATCTCAAATGATCCAAAGCAAGTAGACTTTGAGGATCGCTTTAAAATGTGCTGTGATTGAAACAGCTGTGTAATAACTTGCTTTCTTCTATCATGGCTCTTTATTTTGCAAACGTCTGTTAACTAAATATATTTAAAATATATATTAAAAAGTGTAATCAAATATTAGCTTTTTCCTTCTTTGGTCTTTTTCCCTGCTCATGTTGCTCTGTGAATTGCTTCAAATGGTGGACGATTGGCCTCATTAAGAGCTAGCTCTCTCCCTGCAGCTGGACTACTCCAGTAGCTGAGAAGGACAATGCCAAGTGAACGCTTGCTTGGTAAACGGTTGTACAGCTCTGCATGGTGACCACATTAGCATAGAGCAGTATGGGCCTGAAATCAACATTAGCAAAGAGCGCTTTTTGGCCAGGCCTGAAATCAACAAGCATGGAGCAGGATGATGAGCAGGCACTAAATAGTGTGTGTGTGTGTGTGTGTGTGTGTGTGTGTGTGTGTGTGTGTGTGTGTGTGTGTGTGTGTGTGTGTGTGTGTGTGTGTATGCACGTGTGTGTGTCTACAAACCGGGCCTCAATCATGGCATTAAGCGAATAATTAGAGTTAGTGGAAACAATTGCAGTTAGCTACGGAGAATCGACCGTGAGTAAGAGAGCTGTAAACAGAGTGACGGTACAAGTCCGTAAGACGTGGCAGATATCTCCTGCTGGGCAATTATCTCTTCCACCTGGCCATGGATCATTCCAGGAGAGTAGTTGGGACAGTTCAGCACTGTTGAAAATGGGCATGTCCTTGCGTCTTTTTCAACCCATTGTAGCAAAGAAAATGCAAGACAACAAAGGTTGTCTTGGTTAGCTGGATATTTTTCTGTAGATTTCAGCAAAGTTCATTTTCCTTATTTACACCCTGAGTCTGAGGGGTTATGGGTTATTGCTTGGATGCCCTGAGTGGCACCTCTAGCAGGTTACTATTGATTCTGCAGGAGCTGATGAATTAATAATCTCTCCCCTCCAGGTACAGATGTATTGTGGGAAAATGAGGACCCTCAGCCTTCTCTTGCGTGGAAGCACACTGTGTTCCCTCTCTACTGATCTCATCTCAACCTCATCCTGAGTCGTTATGGTCCTCCAATCATAGAAGCATGTCACACACCACGCCTGCTGTGGGCGTCAGCACGCTGCCTCCATCAGAGACTAACCACATGGCAGCAGGAATCTACTTACCGATATTACACCGGTTGGAGGCAGTGCATCAAACAGCCTTTATACTAGCATAGGCTACACTGGAGGTCCGCTTTCTGCAGGCTGTAGATTATAAAAACAAGTGGATGTCATGTTCGGATTTGATGCTTTGTTTTTCCCTGGAACTGTTTGTTTTTGTTTCTCAAGGAAACAATCAGTGATACAGTATATTTAAGAAAATCTGTAGAAAGAAAACAACTCTAACATCGGTTACAAGCCGGTTCTGCTCTCCCGGGAGATTGTCTGGGTGTTTGTTGTTGTGTTCACAGAATGTATATGAGTGTGCTCGATATACTCTTTGCTCTCTAGTGCTTTACTTTAGACTGATAAGGACTTAGTAGTATAGTTTAATTTAAAATATTTCAATTTACGTTAGACTGGTCAGTACTAGGTTAATCTCGGAAATCACCGACTATCACCTGACGACGATGTACCTCTGTTGACAACGGGCAATATTTCTGGTGTATAGTTCCGGTGTAGCCGGCTAACGGATATCCGGGCCATGACTACCTCTATCGTGCACTGATCATTGTTTTCATTGTTTGTGTTTCAGGGCCAAACAAGATTTTGGCTAATCTCTCTATAAACAGATATCAAAGTTAATAAAAATCTAAATCGTTAAACGATAGCTGATGGGTTCCGAGGTTGTTGCTCTCCACACGGACTGTTTACCTGAATGCAACCAAAGCTCGTGATTGGTCAATACTACTAGGACCACAAACAGACTACAAATGGAATCAATAACTTTTGAAATACCAAAATTTTGCATTCAAATTCAGATATCTATATATAGAGAGATTAGAACCCAATTAAAGTGACAAGATAATCAATTATCTGTTTGTCTTGGGGCCATTGAATATCTCAATAAGAAATAAAAAAGAATGTCTCTGTTTGGTAGTTTTCTGGGTTCCTACATTTCACAGAATTTAAGAGGTTCACGTTAAAAGATCTCTGAGCTTATAATATGTGCTCCCAGTATCAGTGCCATGGGAACAATTTAAAAATGAAAACCCTAGTCCCTATAACTCCGCTGTCCGGTTACTAGTTCTGGGAACGCTGCATCTTACAGCAGATGGGCTCCGACGCAACGACTTTCACTTCTCAGCCGATGTGACAAGCGGCATACTGGGAAAGCACAGCCAGACTTAATAAAGCCCATATGTGGTCATGGGTACGGAGCACAGTTGTGTGAGAAAAATAATCAGGTTGATCCATCACATCAGCCAACAAGGAACATTAACGAACAGAAAGTGCTTGGCAGAAAGGAAACTGGAGCTCCGACGATGACAGATGCATCACAGCAGCTTTGATACACTAAAGATGTATGGATACTTTTGTGCTGAGTTTATTTTATTTCAGGGACACTGTGTATTCATGGCCAAAGTGCCAAAAGGTTGCAATTCCTTTATGCATACACTGACTCTTTACAGCAAAGCTCTTTACAGCAAATCCCATTCAGTTAAAAGGATAACATGCGCTAGTGTAGAGAGTGAACTGCATGGCGTTTGCATCATAGCAAAACCTTTCTTTCCTTTAGTTCTTCCACAGAATATCTTCAGATCGTTTGCCTTCTCACAGGCTCTCATCTGGGGAGGGGTCTACAACACAAACAGCTGCATGGACTTAGAGGAGGGATAGATCGGTGTTTTCTATTTAACTGGTTTGTTCAAAGTATTGAAAGAAGCATTTCATCATAAAGCATATGAACAAAGTCCAGTGGAAACTTAGGGCTAGCTGTGGCTAGAAGCTTCTTTAAAACTGAGAAATATATGAGAGACAATGGTCTGGTGTCCGTCTGTCAAGAAAGCTGTCTGTCTGTCTCTGTTGGCCCCTTTGTCCATCTATCTATCTGTCTGACAGTCTGTCCATGTTTCTGTCTGTCGATCTCTCTGTCTCTAGGTCTGTCTGTCTGTACGTCCGTCTGTCAATCTAGAGTGTCTAGTGTTCTTATATAGGCTTGTTTTCTTTTAGAAAAGTCCCCTCATTCCTACATGCCATTGTTGACTTTATTTCCCTTCTGGCATGTAATTAGTTGACGCACCATTAAGGTTAATAATGCAGAGCCTACCACTGCTGTTGTCTCGTCTGCATTATGAAAGCGTGTGTAATAGATTAAAGATGCACAAGTTACTGAGACGCGGTTTGTTGGTCTGCATGGATACAGGCAGCGATGGGAAAAATATTGCCTGAGCAGTGGGGGAAAATGGAGTACATAAATGAATAGCCTGAAGAAACATAAAGTGTATATACGTCTAATGGAACACAAGCAGCTGAGGACCGCAGACGCCGCATCAAATGGAAACAGCTGTTGCCGCCAGACACGGTGTATAACAACAAGCTGTGGAGGGACCCAGCACCTTGTCAGGTAGCTACTCACACTTACCTTGTTAGCTATGCCTGCAATATGTTGCAGAACGCAATGTAAACGTGTTGATGCTACCAATATGCATTGCATTGTTTTGTGTTTATATTGTTCTTAAATAAAGAGCACTTACAAGCGAAAAGGGCAGCGAAAAAAAGTATTGATTTAAATAAAGAGTGTTTAAGTGATCTTTGTAAATGTTGTAGACTCGGGAGAACAGAGAAAACAAATCTTGTTGAGGTATTGGAATGTCTATTTCCTCTTGCAAGGTAATTAGAAAGTCTGCAAAACGAATCATCACTCAACTTTCAGAGCAAGACATGCTTGAACAAATTATTGGTAATGGTTACTCCAAGAAAATTAAATAGCCGATGGTCCAAACATTTGTAGGGAAGTCTTCCATTTAGGAGAGTTCGTAAATCCTGGTGGTAGAAAAATGTAAAGCACACTATACAGACCAAAGGCTCTGAGGTCTGCCCATGAATCCACAGATTGATATTCCCTGGAGGATTATATCATCTAACAACTTTAGCACTAAATATGTATTCTTTGCTTCGAAGAACCTAACACACATGACCTGATACGAGGTCAGGTCGCACTCTTTAAATTTTGAAGCTATTTTTTATCCGGTCATGTTCCTCTCCTTGTCTATATCTGCATGATAATGTAGCCCTGGGGGCTAACAGCACAAATGTCAACACGGCAAACAGTGTTTGTGATTAACTTCATTAGTTTGCCATACTCCATCGAGGTTGGAGAAGATTATACAGCATTGATTGGTATTAATTAATATTGATTAGAAGTAATCTTGCAGAACAAGGGCAAGATTTGAAAGCCCGGTTGCTGTCCCGTGAAAGAATTTCCGATAAACATCGGCTGGTTTATTAATGATCTTACTTTCAAAAGCATACACATGAGACGGAAGCTTTCCCTTGTTTATGTGTTTAGATATTTATGCATAAAAGGGTCACAATGGATTAGGGATTTATATTTCAAAAGCAATATGGAGTTCTTCAATGTAATGGTTTTCAGTTTCAGTGAAATGCTAGGACAGGTCATTAGGGTTTTGATCACCATTTCAAAATAAAAGCGTTGGGTCATAGGTATGCCTGGTCAGCTCCGAGAGGGAATGTAATAGTTTTAATTTGAATACTTTCTTTTTACTTTTTTTTAACCTCTTCTAGTGTTTATTGTATTGTTTATCTTGCATAACACTAAGTATTGTCTTATCTATTTTGTATTGCTTGTCTTTTGACTAATAGCATTAAAGTTTGCTTACACCTACTACACTGCGCTGTGACACTAGATCAGTGTTTTAGCCTCCTAGCACAGGCTACAGTTTAGACTGCTCATACTAAAAAGGGAATATAGAATATCAGCCTAAGTGGATTCATTGACTGGCATTTTATGGTATTTAATGCTAGGCCTAGTTAATCTCCTGCTGGTGGTAAAATGTAGTTCTATCAGAAATGGTTTATGAGCATGTAAACAGAGTGCTTCACTTTCAACTGGGCAAACAAACAGTATGTCTCTTTGTAGGCCTGTCTGGAACCATCCACTCACGTCTTTACTACACAGCCAACTATGGAAATAAAGAGAGGGTTGATTCTGAGGCCAAGTATAGTTGCTCAACCAACTGTTATTTTTATGCTCCTGTTATTTCATGAGCTGCTGGACTGAAATAAAATCTAATTAATAAGTCTAAATTGACAGACTGTCCAGACACCTTCACTGAGCTGTCAGGAATTCGGACGTCGTGGTGCGAGATCATTGGTGACTAGATGACAGAGTTTTTCTTGTTAATCACTGAAACTCAGTTCTCATCCCAGCAGGTAAGGCTCTGTCATATGTCTACTCATGTGGCTCCTCCATTGCTTTTCCCATGAGGCACCGTGTCAATGGGCATGACACCTATCTTAATCAAAAATACGTTGCTATATGGTGGTCTTAGCTGCTGAACAGCACACACCTAAGGTTGTGTGTAGGACAGTTTCTTCATTCTACACACATCCTATACAAAACATATCCTCTACACAATACATTCTATACACAACAAATCCCATAAAAGCATGTCCCATACACAACACATCCTATAAACTACACATCCAATACACAACACATCCTATACAAAACACAACCCATGCATAACTCATCCTATTCAAAAAGCATTCTATACACAACACATTCCATAGTCAACACATCCTATACAAAAGACATCCTATACACAACACGTCCTATACACAACACAACCTATACACAACACAACATTTACACAACATTTGAGATCTATTTCCATCCCGAAACAAACATCATACTGTGTTCTGCAGCGTGGTTGCTCCAATCCAGCTCAATGCATCATTTTGTACGTGACTGAATATTGTTTTGATATGTTGCCATCTCACAGACACACAGCCATGGGATGTTAATTATTCACCACATTAAGCACAGTTCACATCCATTATTAACAAGACTAAACCGAGGGGGACGTTGGTGGGGTATACAGCTCAGCTGAGCAACACACCATGTTTAGCTAATAAAGCTCTTATTAACACAGCCTTTAAGAAACCATGCGTTCACGGCAAACCTTTCTTGAGCGAGTGATTCAGCGTCAAGCGAAATTTGCGGGAAAGTTAAAATATTTTAACGAATGGCGAATTTGCACATGAACCAGGGACCATGATTAGCTGTTAAAGCTCCTATTAACACAATATTTAACATACCATGTTTAGCTGCTGAATCTCCTATTTACACAGCCTTTAAGAGACCATGTTTAGCTGCTGAATCTCCTATTAACATATCCTTTAAGAGACCATGTTTAGCTGCTGAATATCCTATTAACACAGCCTTTAAGAGACCATGTTTAGCTGCTGAATCTCCTATTTACACAGCCTGTAAGAGACCATGTTTAGCTGCTGAATCTCCTATTTACACAGCCTGTAAGAGACCATGTTTAGTTGCTGAATCTCATATTAACACACCTTTAAGAGACCATGTTTAGCTGCTGAATCTCATATTAACACACCTTTAAGAGACCATATTTAGCTGCTAAAGCTCCTATTAGCACAATCTTTAAGAGAGGGATTTACTGAAACATTGGTGATCTAGGTGGGGGGTGTGTGTGTGTGTGTGTCCATTTGTGTGTGTGCATGGAAGCAGGAGAGATGAATGTATCCCTGCAGGGTATGTTTCATATATTATCATAACCAATGTCGGCTATAATTAGTGGCCGCTGAAGCTAAAACATTGCAGATGACAACTTCACTATCATCATAATGTAGTCATCATTCACTTTGATGTTCTACCTGCATCAGAGACACACACCTTGGAAGGGACATAAACCTTTGAAATTTAGATCCAGCTATCAATGTGCAATCTGTTAGACACCATCATATCTTATCAGGCATACCATACGACCAGATGAGTAAACATTTAAGCATTGGTAACTTATGGTCCTTATGTTCTCGTCAGATGTATAAACCCAGATGTATAATCCCATGCATGGTGTCCCATGCCTTCTTTCAGTTTTAGTTTAGCTAAATAAACCACAGTGTGGCGAAGAGGAGAGAGGTTGTGAGGAGTGAGGTTGCCCCTTTAAAACCTGTACATATATTAATACATGTTCTATGTAACATAATACATGTACTATGTTTTAGGAAAGATCAAAGTTTTCTCTTGTACATCCTTTTAATTGAATGTATAAAATCAGATGGTGATATAAAAACAGCAGAGTAACAATCCACATAATTTATTTTCCTTGTTATATGTAATGCTGCTAAGCTGTCGGTCGCCGAAAGATATCTAAAATATAAGTGTGAACCATACATGGCTTTACCTGACAAGCCATTAAAATCTCTACCAAATAGACGACTTCCAAGGGACTAGGGATTAGCATTAAAAGCACACAGTGTTTAATGCATTCACAGCCATGTATTTATGTTGATTAAAAGGTAGAAACAAAAAAGAGAAATTTAATTTACCGTTTTCTTTATTTCTTTTGTAATCCCATATTCAACAACTGCTTCATCAAGCTAAACAGAGATATGTCAAGCCATTTCAATGACTACGCTGTCATGGATCATTAACTCCATGACCATGAGATATTATTTTCTACAAAATGTCTACAGACATCAGGGTCACATTGCTGTGAGCATTACCAGAATCTACAGTTGAGCTCGTGACTCAAACCCTTCGGCGTTATAAACAGGGTTAGCGACCATCCTTATGTTTCTGTTGTTGTTGACTTTCTCTGTTTCCTGGAGACCTAAGGACTCCTTATGGCATGTGACTCATAAAAACGTGTAGCTTCAGCATACTCCAGTACGTCTCATGTCCTCTAGGGTCCCTCCCCTCTGACAGGTCGCTGGATTCAGGCCCAATCAAGACTGCTGATTGGTCCAGACAGATGTCGGGTCATATGGTCTTATATTTTTGAGTGGTTTGGCACATTCAGTCCCTTGGTTAGTCTGTTTACAAGTGATGGTTTGACCACTCATGACCTCACCTGACTACACCAGACGTCACCTGACTACACCAGACCTCACCTGACTACACCAGACCTCACCTGACTACACCAGACCTCACCTGACTACACCAGACCTCACCTGACTACACCAGACCTCACCTGACTACACCAGACCTCACCCGACCTCACCTGACTACACCAGACTACACCAGACCTCACCTGACTACACCAGACTTCACATGACTACACCTGACCTCACCTGACTACACCAGACCTCACCTGACTACACCAGACCTCACCCGACCTCACCTGACTACACCAGACCTCACCTGACTACACCAGACTACACCAGACCTCACCTGACTACACCTGACTACACCAGACCTCACCTGACCTCACCTGACCTCACCTGACTACACCAGACTACACCAGACTACACCAGACCTCACCTGACCTCACCTGACTACACCAGACTACACCTGACTACACCAGACCTCACCTGACTACACCTGACCTCACCTGACTACACCTGACTACACCAGACGTCATCTGACTACACCTGACCTCACCTGACTACACCAGACGTCACCTGACTACACCTGACCTCACCTGACTACACCAGACGTCACCTGACCTCACCTGACTACACCAGACTACACCAGACCTCACCTGACTACACCAGACCTCACCTGACTACACCAGACCTCACCCGACCTCACCTGACTACACCAGACTACACCAGACCTCACCTGACTACACCTGACCTCACCTGACTACACCAGACCTCACCTGACTACACCAGACCTCACCTGACCTCACCTGACTACACCAGACTACACCAGACCTCACCTGACTACACCAGACTTCAATTGACTACACCTAACTACACCTGACTACACCTGACTGCACCAAATTTGGTTCTATCTTGAATCTGTAGGTTTTTCGCTGCAAATAGAAGTGATAGTGCCGTGGTAAGGACGTTCATCTCTCAGCCTGAACAGGTACCGGGTTCAGGTATCGGGTCAGGTACCGGGTTTGATCCCCTTTGTCAGCTGTCTACCTGTACTCACCCTGCTGCCCAACCCCCATGTGTGCCGTAATGACTTGTTGTGTTGTTTGTGAACGTTTGTGAATTCCCTGTACGTACCACTGGATACAAATAGTCCAATAGTAAACACTGTGGAATTTCCTTTTGCTTCGTAGAATATTGGACTTGAGCGTGGATGTGGAACCGGCAACCACTAATTTAATTCCATCTCTGGGAGATTGTGCCTACATTTTTGTGCCCCCCCCCCCCCCTTTATGGAAGCAAATCACTGCCATAATGTTTTGAATTTTAAAAGCCATTGAATTGTGTATATGGAAATGTAAACACCATTGAATTCATAACATTGCAATATAATAGTTTGAAAACAAGGTAATCTGAATTCAACTCTTGAATTAAAATATGGCATTTCAAGTTGTACCATTTCAAAAATACAATTTCAAGTATAATATTTCATTGTTATGAATTCAATGGTGTTTACATTTCGATATACAAAATGCAATAGCTTTTAAAATTCAAAACAATATGGCAGGGATTTGCTTCTATACCCCTTCACCCACCCCCAACGTCTAAGCATCGAATTGGCATTTTTGGATGATGGGAAAAGTTCCAAATTAAGTGGCTCACGGGTTTGCTCTCCAACACGTTTTTTTTTAATTATTCTTTCAGAGGATGTGTGGCCTTTATTAAGACTTAATCAGCGGCCATGTTTCGTTAGCTGCCTATAATGACTCATTTGGAAATCCTTAAATATTTACAAAAGGAATAAACAAACGCCTTGTGCCAATTAATTATCCTTCTTTCTTTCAGCTACTTCATACCTCCGGGTGATAAGACATAAACACAACAAACTATTTGTATTATTAATATTTGTGTTGCTGTTTTGTTGATGGTAAATATAAAGCTAATTAAGATGTAAATGACAACCTTCCCAAGCATTCCCTTTCATTCATGTTGTATTTCTGCAAAAAAAAAAATATAATAAAACAAAGCAAAAGTTGCAAGCAATCAGAGTAGGCCTCAGAAATAAACCAGTTCTTTAAGTTATTAATAATTCAAGTAATTCATTCATTTGATTGGGAAACAAAAAGTTGGATTAAGAGGTTACACATTATCAATCCATTAATCAAGTAAAAAGTGCGGGAAAAAAAGCATTTATCAATAAAATGTAAATCAATAAATGCAAGATTGTTTTTCTAAACATAATTTCTTAATGACTGCAAGCATTGCTGTAGGATGTAGTACACTAGAAGTATAACATTATCATAGCATAGATAAACCTCCAGACTAGCAGATTATAGATATAATATGTATATATTTATATAATAGTAAAATGTTGAGCAAATACACAGCGCAGAAGCCCTTACTTCACACTTGAAATTACTGAGCACACATTTTCAGTTCTCTCTCTCTCTCTCTCCTCCCTCCCTCCTCTCCCTCCCTCCCTCCCTCCTCCCTCCCTCCCTCCCTCTCCCTCCCGATTCCTAATTTAACAAAAAACAGAAATGCTAAGAATAAAATCACAGGATTACGAACCGATCCTCCTAATTACTATACTGTCCTCAATTACTATCCAGGTAATGTGAAACACATATATCAGCGCATCCATCAGAACATCAGGTCTAGACAGGACCGAGCTGCAGTGCTTACCAAGTGTGTTTGTGTGGAGTTATCTGGCTGTTAGGTGCCTGTTATCTCACGCTACCATTCTGCATAGCAGCATCAGAAGTCACCTTGGTGATTAAAGAGACTCACAGACTCTCCCAGGCAGGCCAGAGCTGAGAGCCCGGAGATGCAGTATTTATATAGCTGGGGGGGGGGGGGGGGGGGGTCTACTTGCTTTACACCACCAGAAATGTTCTCACTGTGGCAAATACTGTCAAAGTAAACTGGAGAAGTATGCTATTTTAAAGTGTGTGAAATCAAGAACAAGATAACCATGTTACAAACTAGAGCAGCCCCAAAAACTTTTATTTTAAGGATTGGATTAAGTGACCTGCTGAACCTGATGAATATTCAAACTGTATTATATTTGGCGGCAGCGCCGACAAAGACCCTTCAAACAACCATTTGAGTCAAGAACATGAATAAAACAATGCATAATGGGCATGCAGCAAAAAGGTATCAGATACAGTTCAACAGGTTATGCCATTACCAATATTTGAATAGCTGTGCCTGCCTGTGTCTTACCTTAACTTGTGACCTAAACTTGCCTATTGGGTTTGCTGCACCACTGTTTTTGTGATGTTTCATTAGCACTGACTCATTAACACTTGATACAAAACGAAACAAAAAACAAACATAGCCTGCCCTGATTACTACGCCCCCGGGTAGCTTTCAGAAACATAGTTGTTAAGCGTTTCCATTTGTAGTTGTAGCAATATTGATTGCATGTCTTAATTGTTTAAAACTCACTTATGTGGATTTGAATAAAAGCAATGGAATACAAATATAGCACTTGATACTTTAAACATTTGTCCCATTTGGCACATCTCTATCCCGGCAAGCACTTCTTAAATGTTTGACTCTACTGCATTTACCATCTATCCTGGCAAGCCCTTCTTAAATGTTTGACTCCACTACATTTACCAATTAAATGTTGAAGTGACATTGCACTACCGCAAAGTGAGGCTTCTGTGTTTGTATTGATTGCTCTATCCAAGTGGATCGTTGACTGGATCAAGCATTAAACTTTCTCTTGATGACATTTCAGGAGGGGTTTTGGGTGCTGTCTAATCAAGAGATGAATAAGAACGAGGAAGAGGACATCCTTAGTGCAATAAGATAATTGATTGATTTATAACCTATAACTTATTGGGCAGTTTAGAATAACAGTCATTTATGAGTACATAATGAAATGGTATACATAGAATATTTGTAACAGATACGTAGATTACTCAAAATGACTATAGTCTATACTGTGTTCTATGACTTTCAAGGCACAGATTCAAATTAATGTGATTCTAAAACCTTTGTTAAATTTTGGCATTTTTCAGATACTGATTAATGTTGCATCACTGCTATTGCTACTGTTGTCCTGCTCAGTGGGAAATAGTGGTAGAGTATCAATATTTATTATTCCCTATTTATTCTAATATGTTGTTAAGAGTAATGAACAGCTGTTTTGGTAAAGCAGTTTCCGTGCTAATTCAACTCAAAACCAATGCTCCGATGCTCAGACCATAGATCACAGCCAGTCATCGCACTCCCTTTTAAATGAGTATTATTCTCCATGCGGTCAATCACTCCCACCTTATGTTGTTCCAAATCGCTTCGCACATTCTGGTCAATCCAACAAGTCCATTCAGTAGACAATGATGCATGTGGCAGATGCCTGGACAGCTAATGGGTGTAATTAAGAAGGCACAAGCTGTCCGCCAAGAGTGCTCCAGTCTGATTTATCTTTCTGGCAGCGATTTCTTCTCTCCCCCCCCCCCCCCCCCCCCCCCCTCTTCCCTTTCTACCTCCAGAGCTGACCATCCTGAACTGGGCGCTTTGGGTTCATTGACTACCACTTAGAGGCAGCCATGATAGCCTAATGCCCCCACAACCTCATAGGGTCTCTAAAGTGAAGCTACAAGAGGATGACTTTAACGTTTCGGCTACTGCAACATGAGATTTTCACAGTGTTTGTCGTAATATATCCCTAGTACTGTCCTTGGCTGGATGGGAACGATATTGATTTTTTTTTATTGATTTATGTATTTTCTTTAACAGTGGAGGTTAAAGAAATGGTGGTGTCTAAAATATCTATGTGAGATATTTTATACCGTGAATTTTGAACCGTCTCAAAATCACTAGCTTCATGTGAGGCATACACACCACATGGCGTTGTACAATATGAGACCATGTCCAATATCTGAAGGAGTCTGCAGTCAGTTGATACTATTTATCTGAACGTTCACACAGATGTGCTCCTCCTTGTCTGTAGGTAGGTGGCATAAAAACATTTAACATGGTGAAAACAGACAAAAACTGTGAAGAGAATTATATACTAAGAGGTGCCAAAATGGGATTAAAATCGATGTATCTGCTGCTAAAATTCCACAATGCTAACCACTGAGCCATTGGTACGGTGTACATTATGTATAGATAGTACATAATGTATCATGTAACATACACTGACAAAATGGTGGGTGAATACATTTTCAAGAAATCATTTAATCTACCTTAACATGTCTGCACATTCACTTTTCTTCCCTCATTAGTTGTGAAGCAGAACTGAAACAACAATAGGAATCAGGCTATTTTCTCCTACTGCAACATTAGGGGAGCGCAGAGCAGAAATGAAACTACTGTGTTAGAAAATGTGATTCCCGGGATAATGTGCTGATAAATGTGAAGTATTAACGTTTGCATGCACAGTACCTTGATGTGACTCCGGCAGACCAAACATTTCTCTTCCTTCAGGGAAGTGAATAATCTTCTGTCTCCGAGCCATGCAAAGAGAATATGAATTAATATGTTTGTTGATTGGCCGACTTCCCATGTGGCCCTATGTGCACATTTGAAAGAAGTGAAGAGTGTAGTGCAAGTCCTTGTATAAAAAAACGGTCAATGTTTACCTGCAAATGCCATTGTTTACCAAGCTCGGTCCAGGTGTGTGTGTGCATGTGTGTGTGTGCGGGGGAATAGGTGGCTTGATCCCCCCGGCAGATCTCACTTCATCCAGACACCCCAGGGAACTGTTTGATGTTTTCATTAACCTGCGGGCCTGTATGTGACGGGGAGGGCCCCGGGCCCGGCCGCCATGCTCCGTGGCCCATGCACCTCCCCAGGACCCAGGAGAGTTCAATCCCAGGCCCTGCATGGGGCCCTGGATGAGTCAGGGTGGGATGGGGCCTTGTACTAGATTAAACTGTGTGTTCTCAACTCACTCAGGTCCACAAACAACCATTCTCTATCAGAGTCATTCCCCGGTGACTTGGTGGATGTGTTGTATGTTGGTGGGTTACGGGGTGATATTAGCTGAACGAGAAGGCCAGACTGAGTTTCGAATGGATATTTTTATCATCTTACCCCAAAACATTGAGGAAGCACATTCTTGTCCTATTTGTGTGCATTCAACTAAATATTTGAGTGGCTTACTGAATAAAAAATATACAATTGATTCTTTTATAACAGAACTGAGAGATATTTTTAGGCCCATTTAAATTCTGGTTGAATTATTTTCCTATTTTCCAATTTATTCCAATGTTTTCTAGGGGGGGGAGGGGGAGACCAGCAGACAAAAGTATGTTGAGCAACGTAAACGAAGATGAGATAAAGCCGTGATTCTCATTTCAAACATTAATTCCTTCAACTTTCAATTTAACTTTATCTTGCGGTCTTTTATTATTGCCCCTCTCAAGCTTGTTGTAGAACAAATTACCCATTCTTCGGCTATAATTGCAAAACCCATTGATGGGTATAAGTCTGCCTTACCTCCTGACAACAACACACTGTTGCTGTAGGTTTATGCTTCGCCTGGTTTTAATTCAAGTTGATCAAGAAGTTTGCTGAGGTTATACAACCTCACATTAAAGTAAGAAAAGACAGTGAACCACGCATCACTCTTTAACACAAACAAACCAAGCACAGCTATTTTTATCACATCAGTCTTCTGTGTCTGTCATACTTCTGCTTATCAATGATTCATCGCTGTGTCCTAAATAGCGTTCTATTGTTAAGCGAGGAACATATCTGTGAAATTACTTTTTAATTCCAGTACAATTAAACTGTGTGCAGTGATTTGCTTCCACATTGGAAGGAGAGACATTTTCAATACTTAAAATAAATACAACAAATCACTTCACTGCTTGCTTGTTTCGGTGAAATGTGTTATTCGTAAACAATTTGCGATAATTATTTATTGTATTATATTGAGGAGAAAAAGAAAGAAGAAGAACATTTTTAATAAAGGAATAATGTGTACAACACTTGTATGTATCAAACTAACAAACTTTTCGCTTTTAGTACGTTTTTATTTGTAGCTTTTTTTAAAGAGGCAATATTTGAATGTCGTCGTGGTTTTTGAGTAGACATTTTAGTATTCTGAAAGATACATTGCATATCCTGAGAAATTAGGATTTATTTTATTCAAATTAATAGAATCCCAGCCTTTGAATAAAAAACAATGCTGCTGTAAAGCGATGTCACCAGGGGTCACTATGATCATAGGACTAACATATGAAAGGGATTGTCCTAGTTCTCCAGTCTCTGCAATTGTAGCGTTCACATCAAGCTTTGAAAACGTTCTCATGTGCCACGGCCTTGACTTTCTCTACACTGTTGAGGCTCCTTAATCCTGAAATGTTACGTGACTTTAGTTTCTATACATTAATGTATATTTGCACATAATTGAACACGAACATCTATATAAAAACCTACATTGCCATGACATAATAAAGCACCATTTCTGTCTCCTTAGAGCCTTGAATAACTTTTCAATTACCAATGAAACATGATATCAAAAACATCAAAATCCATTATTTGTCTCTATTCTTCCATTGCAGCCTTTCTCCTAACAATAGTTTGTTGTTTGAGTTGTAGACACCACAGATTTATCCTGTCACTGGAAAAAGAAACCTCACAATAAATTATCTGTAATCTATTTAGAAATATGCATCCCAAAGGCAAAGTTCCAAACCCCGGGTCTCCCAAGGGAAAGGAACTTGTTGGGTTCCAGTTTCACATTTTTCTCTGAGATTTTAAGCTGCTAAAAGTAAACTCTTTCGATTAGTATTCTCATTACAGAATGAGGAAAATACACATAACAGAACTTCTCATCATCACATTAGCATTAGAGTGGTTTATGTATGGCATGTCCATTGGGTGACCCAGGTTTCAAGCTCTGATATTACTGGCTCAGTTCCACGTCAGTGCAGCGCTTCTTTAACATCAGGCTGACAGCTTAGTTTGTACTCTCTGCCCTTTTCGCTTTTTCATTTTCACAGTAATTTAGTATTAATATTAAAAACATCCTGTGCTACTTTCATAAGGCACTACATATTCTGAAGCAAAAGGAGGATCCGTGCTTGTACGTGCTCAGTTTGACCACTAACCCAAATACCAAATACCATACCATGCCTTACCACACATTACCATATCTTACTTACCTACCCCTTACCATAGGTTACCATATCATACCTTACCTACTACACCTTACTGTATCTTAATTACCTACCCCTTACCATAGGTTACCATATAATACCTTACCTACTACACCTTACTGTATCTTAATTACCTACCCCTTACCATAGGTTACCATAACATACCTTACCTACTACACCTTACTGTATCTTAATTACCTACCCCTTACCATAGGTTACCATATCATACCTTACCTTATCTACTACACCTTCCCGTATCTTACCTTTACTATCCTTACCGTAGGTTACCATATCATACCTTACCTACTACACCTTACTGTATCTTAATTACCTACCCCTTACCATAGGTTACCATATCATACCTTACCTTATCTACTACACCTTCCCGTACCTTACCTTTACTATCCTTACCATAGGTTATCATATCATACCTTACCTTATCTACTACACCTTACCGTATCTTACCTTAGCTATCCTTACCGTAGGTTACCATATTATAATTACCATATCTACCACACCTTACCATACACTACCATACCATACCTTACCTTACCATATCTTAACTAACCTACACTATATTGCCAAACGTTGTGGGACGCCTGCCTTTACATGCACATGAAGGTTAATGACATCCCATTTTTAATCCGTAGGGATTAATATGGAGTCTGCCCACCCTTTGCAGCTATAACAGGTTCAACTCTTCTGGGAAGGCTTTCCACAAGGTTTAGAAATGTGTTTATGGGAATTTTTGACCATTCCTCTTGAAGCGCAATTGTGAGGTCAGGCACAGATGTTGGACAAGAAGGCCTGGCTCGCAGTCTCCACTCTAATTCATCCCAAAGGTGTTCTATCGGGTTGAGGTCAAGACTCTGTGCAGGCCAGTCAAGTTCCTCCACACCAAACTCGCTCATCCATGTCTTTATGGACCTTGCTTTCATGTTGGAACAGGAAGGGGCCATCCCCAAACTGTTCCCACAAAGTTGGGAGCATGAAATTGTCCAAAATGTCTTGGTATACTGAAGCACTAACAATTCCTTTCACTGGAACCAAGGGGACAAGCCCAACCCCTAAAAAACAACCCCACACCATAACCCCCCCCCCCCCCCCTCCACCAAACTTTACACTTGGCACAATGCAGTCAGGCAAGTACCGTTCTCCTGGCAACTGCCAAACCCAGACTCGTCGATTGGATTGCCATACAGAGAAGAGTGATTCGTCACTCCAGAGAACACGTCTCCACTGCTCTAGTGTCCAGTGGCGGTGTGCTTTACACCACCGCATCCAACGCTTTGCATTGCACTTGGTGATGTAAGGCTTGAATGCAGCTGCTCGGCCATGGAAACCCATTCCATGAAGCTCTCTACGCACTGTTCTTGAGTTAATCTAAAGGTCACATGAAGTTTGGAGGTCTGTAGCTATTGACTCTGCAGAAAGTTGGTGACTTCTGCGCACTGTGCGCCTCAGCATGCGTTGACCCCGCTCTCTGATTTTACGTGGCCTACCACTTCGTGGCTGAGTTTCTGTTGTTCCCAATTGCTTCCACTTTGTTATAATACCACTAACAGTTGACCGTGGAATATTTAGTAGTGAGGAAATTTCACAAATGGACTTATTGCACAGGTGGCAACCTATCACGGTACCACGCTTGAATTCACTGAGCTCCTGAGAGCGACCCATTCTTTCACAAATGTTTGTAGAAGCAGTCTGCATGCCTAGGTGCTTGATTTTATACACCTGTGGCCATGGAAGTGTTTGCAACAGCTGAATTCAATGATTCGGAGGGGTGTCCCAATACTTTTGGCAATATAGTGTATCATACCTAACCTTACCATAGCTTACCATATCATATACCTTACCTTATCTGCCATCTACTACATCACTCAGCTACTACATCACTACATCTACTATATCACTACATCTATTAGATCACTACATCACTACATCGACTACCTCTCCTGCATCACTACATTTACTACATTACTTTGTCTGCCAGAATCCATTAACCACTACTAAACACTGATCATAGTTTAAATGAATGGATTGTGAATATCACACATTTTCTGTGTATGCAGTTGGATAGAAATATCATTATTATCCATGATTCCAAATGTATAAACACATTTATAATTATCAATAAAAGCCAATGCTTTAAAAAAATACAAATTACAAACAAGTCCTTACAACATCCACAAACGCTCGTCTAACCCTCAAGTTTTACTCCACCATGGGTGACAGGGAAAGCATTTTATTTTGTTAATTGTAAATTTGCTAAATATTTTCCCTCCTGCCTGATGTATGACAACTTAATGGTGAGGCATTTCAGATAGGCCACACCCACCCCAACCAATCAACCAACCAATCAGCATCCGTCAAGGGAACAGTGTTCTATTTGCGGAAGCAGTGAGGACGCAACTCATGCAAATTGGGCAATTAAATGTTGTCACGCATATGAAAGGAGCACTGGCACATTAATGAGGGGAGAGAAAAGAAAAGTCTCCGATTTTTTTTTCATTTTCCACATAGATAATCAAAACATCATTAAACAGAGAAAACCTTGATGTGCTCAATAAGGAAAGATGAAATCTGCATTCAACTGAATGTAGCCAGTCCCCACACAACGCTCGTTGTGTGGGGACTGTTCATAACTGGCTTCGTAACAGGCCGATGGCTGTGCCTCCGATCTTGCAGCTTTCTCGAGAACTGCTCATCCAAACAACTTCACACTCAACACTGCAGAAATACACCTGCCAAATTTGAATTCGATCAAATGAACTATGTACTTAACAGCGAACGTAAGATAATCAACTGGCTGCTGTCCTTGCTAACAGCTAGCTATTTGGGACCAGGCTATTTCGCTAATTGGGCACCAGTCTATTACCAGTAACAAAAGTGTTTGTAACTGCCTCTGTCACGTTGGTTTGTTTTAGGTATTTGCACTTTTTATTATTTAATTTATTTTGAATTGTACGGTACAACAAGACGGAACTAATTCTTGGTTCCGCCCGAGTGTTGTCACGCGGGCGCCTTTTAGCGACCCTAAGGGAAACTTGACCGCATGGGCGAATTATTTTCCACTGTTAGCGTGTTCAAGTACATACTTACCGAAGAAGCTAAAGGACATTAAAAGGATGTTTAGCACCTCTGGGACAAGCCGCAATGAGGTTTGTTAACTAGTTACTTTGCTGAGAGTGTTTGTGTTTACATGCGTCATTTTTGGTGTGAAATGTGCATGGAGTGTCTAGTTGTGAGTTGATTGTAGCGCCGAATGTGTGACACATGCACACGGCGTTATTTTTGTTAATGTATTTTTTCTTTTTCTTTAACCCAGTTCTCACGGGTTGAACAGCAATAAAACCCTGTATATAAACCAAGATCTCATGCCTCATGCGTGTCACCGGAGGAGCTACAGTGAGAACTCATCTGCTCTGCGTGAGTAGACGAGGAAGACAGTACCAAAGAGCCGTGATCCATGGACAAGAAGGGACATCTCTACATCCAAGAGTGGCATCTACAGAAGAATCCAGGCCCCTTACCATGAATCCAGCTGATGCAAAGAAGCTTAAACTATTTCCCACAAGAGACTGACACATTTTTGCCTTCATATTCATACGGTATAGTTGTGTGTATGTTTAAGTGTTAACTAAGCTACAACCAAGAGACTGAATTTGCATTTCATAGAACAACGTGATATTGATTTGTGTGAAGGAGAAGTGAATATGTTCTAAAAAATATTAGTGGTAAAAATTGTATAAATGTGAATAGCTAATGGGAGCTGAATCACTTAGCTACAGGCCAAATTAGATTTAACCCAAATTTAAGTACACCAAGTAACAATGTCAGATTCTAGTGTTACCTCTGAGAGACAGCAGGTTAATGTAGGTGAAAGTATAGACCAGCAGTGTATAGACATGCAACCACAGGCTACTGAAGGCACAAGAGCTAATGTCCACACTTCCTCACAAGAACCACGAAGAAGCCAAAGAGACCGAAAGTTAACGGAAAAAGGCCAAGAACTGAACAATGAGCAAATAAGAAGATTTGCTCATCGTTTCACTGTGAGTTATGAGGAGTGGAAGGCTATTGCTAAAGACGCCAAGAAAGCTTTGAGTGGACAATGCTCAAACAACCTGCTACATGAAAACATAAGCAAAATAAGTGCTTCCTCAGAGAATCTGAACATTGCTTATGATGAGTTAAAGCGCATAGACAACCTTGACCATGACACACGTCGCAAAATTGACACCTGTGATGCAGTAACCAGGAAGATCATCCAAACTGCAAAAGATCGTTTGGAGACAGCAGATAACGGTGGAGGAGATGAACAACGAAGCAACAGGGCGACATCGTCTATATTCAAGTCTGTAGCCTCAGACAAGTTAAGTATCAAATCCGAATGCACTAAGTCCTCTCATGCTCAAAGCAGCTCCAGACATTCAAGTCGGATTTCTGTAAGCAGACAAGAGGCCGCTGCTGAAGTTGCTGCCAATGAAGCTACTCTAGAAGTACTACTAGAACAAGAGTGTTGCATTGAGGAATTGGAAAGGCTTGAAGCTGAAGCTGCAGAGAGACAAAAAGTGCTAGATGCAAAGCGGAGACAACTGGAACGACTAGAGACAGTTAAAAAGTTAAAGGCTGCTAAGGCACGCCAGCGAGTGTATGATCAGAGTGAGTGCTCGGATAAAGAAATAAGCAGTCTACTCCATCAAAGTGTCTGTATGAAGGAAAAGGAAGAAGTTAAACATGAAAATAATCTGTTGCAGCACCATTCTTCATCACAAGACTGGGCACATTCAAAGCAGGATGACAGCACAGCAGCTCTTGTTAGAGCACTTGCAGAGTCCATCAGTGCAAGTCGTCTTCCTATACCTGAACCAACAATATTCAATGGCGACCCACTCAGATTCAATGACTGGAAGGTTTCATTTCAGACACTCATTGATCGGGAAAACATTCCAGCCGAAGAAAAGATATATTACTTGCGAAAGTATGTGGGTGGACCTGCTAAAAAGGCTATAGAGAGCTACTTCCTGCTTGGTTCAGAGTCAGCCTATCACGCAGCATGGAGGATTCTCGAGGAAAGATATGGAAATCCATTCCTCATAGCCAAAGCATTCAGAGATAAGCTGGAGGCATGGCCCAAGATAAGCTCCAAAGGCAGTATCGAACTTCAAGAGTTTGCTGATTTTCTTCGGAGCTGTGAGGCTGCTATGACTCAGATCAGAGGCCTCGAAGTACTTAATGACTGCAATGAGAACCAGAAGTTACTTGCAAAGCTTCCAGACTGGCTGACCTCGAGATGGAACAGAAAGGTCATAGAAGTGGAGGAAGAAAGTCACACATTCCCAAGCTTCCAGCAGTTTGTAAAGTTTCTCACGCGTGAAGCTAAGATTGCTAACCACCCAATAACATCTCTCCATGCTCTGAAACCTGCTGAAGATGAGCAGATCAAGGATTTAAAGAACAGAGCTCTCGGAGCAAAGGTACTAGCAACTAACTCAGATGAAAGGGCTTCCTCCACCAGCTGTGTTTTTTGTGAGAAGTCAGGTCACAGTCTACACAAGTGTTGGAAATTTATGAATAAAACCATCTCTGAGCGAGTCAAGTTTGTTCAAGGGATGAAGCTGTGCTTTGGCTGTCTGAAGCCTGGCCATCACTCAAAGGAGTGTGAAAATAGAAGGATCTGTGATACTTGTGAGAAAGGACATCCCACCTGCCTACACGATAATCGCAGCAAAGAAAGAGGAATGTCAACAAGGACTGATGGAGAAATGGAGAGTGACAAGTCAAGAGAAGGAACGACAGATCATTCACAAGAGAGGGTGACAAAACCACCACGCGAGGTAACATCTAACAGAGTTATCCAGAATGTTAAAGGCACCCATACATCCTCAGTCATTCCTGTGTGGTTGTCCACTACAAATAAGCCAAATCATGAAGTTCTGGTGTACGCTCTTCTCGATACACAGAGTGACACGACCTTCATCCTTGAAGAGACAGCAAAGGCGCTTCACATAAAAAACGAACCAGTCCAGTTAAGGCTCTCCACAATGACTTCAAGAAATACAGTGGTGCCTAGCAGAAGGCTGACTGATCTACAAATAAGAGGATTCCACTCCGATAAGATAATCCACCTGCCGGTAACCTACTCAAGAGAATTCATCCCTGCAAACAGAGATCATATTCCCACACCAGAGACTGCCAAGGCATGGTCTCATCTTGAGCACATTGCAGATGAAATTACTCCTCTGCAGAGCTGTGACATCGGCCTACTAATTGGCTACAACTGTCCTCAAGCTCTTGTACCAAGACAAGTGCTTGCTGGAGAAGAAAATGAGCCCTTTGCTCAGAGAACAGACTTGGGTTGGAGTGTAGTCGGCTATGGCAACCCATGTCTTGACTTTGGAGATGCCTTTGGAATAAGCCATCAAGTCATTGTGAAGCAAGTGACATCTGTTCTTCCAAATCTCCCAAACGAAGTCCACTATGTCTGTAGAACACAGATCAAAGAAGCAGTCCTTCCAACAGATGTCATCAAGGTGTTGGAATCTGACTTTGTAGAAAAAGCTTCAGAAGACAACCCAGCTGACCACACCTCAAGGGGTGTCACAGCAGAACAACGCACAGCCTCTAACTGGTTCACAGGTCCAGACCTTCTTTGGCAAAAAGAGCTACCAACTGGAGTTGTCATGGTGGGAGAGATCGAGAGCAGTGACCCAGAGGTCAAGAAAGCTCAGGTTCATGACACTCAGGCAGAAGAAGCAAAAACAATTTTAGATCGTCTACACAAGTTCTCAGACTGGGCAAGAATGGTGAAGGCTGTTGCCAGACTCAAGCGCCGTGCTAAGGAAATCAAAGGTCTTAAGCCAAAGCCCTGTGAGTCCTCGAACTTGGAGGAAAGGAAAGAGGCGGAGCTGATCATAATCAAGATGGTCCAGGAAGCAACCCTCTCTCAACAAATTCAACGCCTTAGACATTACAAGGAGAAAAAGGTCAAAGACAAGCCAGGCGCAAATTTCAACTTTTAACCAACAACTTTTGGATACGATGGAAAAAGGAGTATCTCCTGAATCTCCAACATAGACAGAAGTGGACCAAAGATCGCAGAAATGCTAAGGTCGGTGACATTGTTCTGTTACAAGATGCTGCCGCACCACGAAACCAATGGAAGCTAGCAAGAGTCATCGAGGTGTATCCTGGAAGTGACGAAAGAGTGAGGAGACTCAAGTTACTCATCAGTGACTCCTCCCTGGATGGAAGAGGAAAGCGTACAGCCAAACCTGTTTACCTGGAGAGACCCATTCAGAAAACAGTTACATTGCTAGAAGCAGACTGATGGTTCTATCATACACTCACACAAAGTTTATTAGTTGTTTATTAGGACAGAGTTTCATTTAATTCATGCAGTAGGTTTGCCTCCGAGTTTAAGAAATCACTCGTGATTTGGTGGGAGTGTAACTGCCTCTGTCACGTTGGTTTGTTTTAGGTATTTGCACTTTTTATTATTTAATTTATTTTGAATTGTACGGTACAACAAGACGGAACTAATTCTTGGTTCCGCCCGAGTGTTGTCACGCGGGCGCCTTTTAGCGACCCTAAGGGAAACTTGACCGCATGGGCGAATTATTTTCCACTGTTAGCGTGTTCAAGTACATACTTACCGAAGAAGCTAAAGGACATTAAAAGGATGTTTAGCACCTCTGGGACAAGCCGCAATGAGGTTTGTTAACTAGTTACTTTGCTGAGAGTGTTTGTGTTTACATGCGTCATTTTTGGTGTGAAATGTGCATGGAGTGTCTAGTTGTGAGTTGATTGTAGCGCCGAATGTGTGACACATGCACACGGCGTTATTTTTGTTAATGTATTTTTTCTTTTTCTTTAACCCAGTTCTCACGGGTTGAACAGCAATAAAACCCTGTATATAAACCAAGATCTCATGCCTCATGCGTGTCACCGGAGGAGCTACAGTGTTCATTCCGAAAGTTACATCGCTGATGCTTGACATTTTTTAATTTATCTAAACAAAATGGCAAACTTACAAGACTTTGCCACAATGCAACAACTCCGGCTGTCTTTCTTAATTTATTCTTCAATGTACTATAGTGAGAGACGGCGAGCGAGTTGTACCCAGCGAGTTCAGCGATGCATCAGTTTAAAGGGGTCCCCTCTCACTACACTACACAGTGCGTACTTCTGGCGGTAGTAGCGCACTACTCATAAATGTGTCCCGTAGATCTCAAAAGCTCGCAGTCAACACTGCAATTCCTTGGCACCTCAGCAATACACCTGCCAAGTGTGAAGTTGATCGGATGAACGGTTGATGAGAAAATCGAAGGACAGACAGAAATAGATACAGAGACTCCTTCCATTTGAGTTTGATATAGGCCATTATTTGATTTCCATATCGGCCGCAAACTACCAGAAGCATCAAACAGAAGCTTCCCTTCAATGCTGCAGACTTCCTTTGTTGCCCAAGAAACCCATCCGTTGTAGGCTCATCGCGGTGGCTAGCTGAACCTCTCCCCACCATGTACTGAGAGTCCTTCCCCTCTCTGTTAGGTAGCTCTCTGGGAAGATGTGGGTGTCGGGAGGACGCTACTGGGCACGTTCCATGGTATGTTTACCTCCTCTGTTTTGCTGTCTATTAACAAACCTGTTGACAGAAACTCTAATCACCACGGCGACAGGTTGTCTCATTTCAGACACCAACGGGTGTTTATGACAGTGATGGTGAGTGACTTGATGGATGTGTAATCAGTTTGCCTGCCTGTCTGTCTGTTTGCCTCTGCTAAGGCCAGATATGTAGAACAGTATATATTGCCACTGTATTCACTAAACATTACATCATATCCAGTTATAATTATTTGATTCGGCCTAAGAGTCTTCAGTGGAGAGCAATGCCTGTGAAATGTCTGAACGTACGTTACCAAGCCAAGAGCTGTGCGCTTTGATTATGACATTGTGTGGAGGAATGTACTCATTATAACCAATCAACCTAACCATGATTTAAACACACGCCCACGATGTGTTGTTCATCTGTAAACCACAGCTACAGAGCCATTATAATGTAGGCCTATTTATTTATTTATTTCTCAAAAATTATGTGGGATACAAACTGAATAAAAGCAAGAGCGACAAGCCAAAATGTGGAGACCGACACATTTCATCATCACGTGTGTAGAGTCAGGACGTGACAAGTCACTATCCACTAACCCCTACTAACTACTGCTTTATTTCGTTTGTTATTTTCCACTACACTTTAACACTAAAGCATGTAGTGTCAGTGAGTGATAGATTAACATAGTGGTGAGACCAACTTCAGTAGGTCTAGAAAAAGTGTGTGCTTGTGTTTGTGTGTTGGGGGGGGGGGGGGGTCCTCCTGTAGTGACTCCCCATGATGCTCAGAATTATTTATTAATGCCAATACTACTTCCTTAGCCTAGTAATTACTTAAGAGTGCACTTCAATTAGAGTAGCTAATTAGTGTTTATCATGTTTATGGTTTCCCTACATCCCCATCTGTTTGTGTGTATGTGTGTCTCTCTCTCTCTCTGTCTCTATCATTCTCTCATCTTCCCTTTCTCCATGTTTGCTGCTCTATGTTTGTGTCTAACGGCCGGATGCGTTTGCCCTAAATGTGGCTGCCATCTTTAACATTTACCACGGAGTATTTAACCAATGCCATCCAACACTTCTTTTTTATCAATTAATTATACAGCGTCATTGAATATTTTAATGAGTTAACTTTGAAGTGCAGAAGTCATCAGGCTTATCTCCCCCTCTTAGCCAACAAGGGCAGCGGCATCAATCACATTTCTGCTGCTGTATTATTTAACTACCTCAGTTGACTGTACTCGCCAAGTGACTTTGAGTTTGACACACAGTTTGTCATTGCAATATTCTGAAGTTTTGCTAAGCGAGAATCTTAACTGACTGGATAAACGAACCAATAAAAGTGTTTTTAATAGCGTTCTGCTCTTATGGTCTTCCCAAATAATAGTGCTGATGATTTAAAGCAGAAACATATGTACATTCAAAATAAAAATGGTGTTAGCCGATTCTAGTTTTCATTACATTAATATTTTCAGTCAAGTTGCAAAAGTTGACTGAGTGACTTTCAGGGGATACCCTTGAAGATCATTCCGATTTGTTATTTTGTAGACTTAAGTCATTTAAAAAAAAAATAACTATCAAGTATTATAAAGTATGTATGTATGTATGTATGTATGTATGTATGTATGTACGTATGTATGTATGTATGTATGTATGTATGTAGTAAGTTGTATGTATGTAACGAATACGTTGACACAACAAAGAAAAGGTCCTGAAGTAGAGCAGAAATAATAAGCCATGCTGTGTTGAGAGAGAGCAAACAAGAGAGAGAGAGAGAGAGGTAAAGGTGAAATATGAATTGATAATATTGAAAAGGGGACAGCTCCTGCTAATCCTCATTATTCAATAATGTATGATCCTCATACATTAGTTTTTTGTCATCAGTAATATCAGCATGTCTGCTGGTTCCATGTGGACACCTTGTGCCCTCTGTATGATAATTGCTTGTTCTGGCCCAGTGGGCCAGAGTATCTTCCACCCGTAATGCTAAATGCAATTATACCAGTAGAGGACATTTTGTTTTCTTAGCACCACAGTCCATTTCCTACTAGAGGGCAGCTTGAAGGAGGAAAAATAACAATCTCCTGGATTGAAAATATTGTAATATATTAGGTTTGTTATATTTTTTCTTAAACCCTTTCAAAGGGTGATTCAAGTAAAATGGTCAAACTACACACCGTCCCATTTGATTATGTATATATTGATGGAATACATGCCTAGACTGCTGTAAAGGACTTCATATGTTAACCTTTACTTTTTTAAATGACTTTTCCAACAATCACAGCTAGTTTATTATAGAAAATGTTAAATTGCTTGCCAGTGGCCAAACATTTGGCCAATTAAAACTAGACAATAGAAACATTAAGGGGATATTACCAGGTAGATACTGGTACTTAAACACATGTCACTTTTATGGAACTGTATGAAGGAGGACTTTACCAGAATCACGCGTAAACATACTATATATAGTATAGTAGTGGTGAATATACTATATATAGTATAGTAGTGGTAAATATACTATATATAGTATAGTAGTGGTAAATATACTATATATATTGTTTAGTAGTGGTGAATAAACGATATATAGTATAGTAATAGTAAATATACTATATAATATAGTAGTAGTAAATATACTATATATAGTATAGTAGTGGTGAATATACTACATATAGTATAGTGATGGTAACTATACTAAATATTGCTGTGAGAACCACCATTGATTGTTTTTCTTGGCTCACATGTGTACCTCACACTTTGTATTTCATTCCCCAGTTGAACCTAGGGGTTCTAAGGAAAAACAAGGTAACTTTGGTTGGTTTTGACTTTTGAGTACAATGGATTGTGGATTCTGTCTCCTGCCAGTGCATCGCTGGGTGTCCATCGTCGATAAACAGCAGGCCTCCTGAGAGGGCTACTGAATAGAGGAATAAAGTCCAGGCTAAGCCAGTGTTATTAAATGTCCCTGTTGTGTATAGATATCTGTGAAGAGCAATGACAAAATCAATAGCTTTACCTACTCAGATGCTATTTTAACCCCTCTCCATTGTCAAAAGAGCCGAGTGGGTGGGACAGAGAAAAAGAAAAGAAAAAAAAGACTCCCTGTCTGGTGCTTTTGCATCTTGGGGGGCTCAATTTATCTAGAGTCCAAAAATAAATAAATTGCTGCCTCCCCCGTTGCCTTGAGCTGGAGAAATAAACAGTCAATACGTGCTCCTGGGGGCCGCGAGAAGCCGCTTGCATAAATCAAGCAGCGCACGCCTGTCCACAGAACCCGGCGCTGCAGTCCTGTGTCACCGTGCGGAGGACGGCACTGCGGTCGCCGAGGATTCCCTCCATCGTCCAATCGATGCGCCGGGGGGCGTGTGGAGCCGTGTTCCTGTTCACAGAGGCGGGTGTGGGGGGGGGGGCACCCTTCACTGTTTTACAAAGGCTGCTGAGGGGCAGATCTTAAAGCCAGGGAAGGTCATTTGGAGGAACCAGCCACAGTAAGCTAGAATTTGTCTAACCGAAAAAATCCCACCCCTCCCTTCAGGCCTCCCTCCAAAGCCACTCCCCCAAAACACATGACTATCTTGCTAGCTTTAGCAATAGCTCTGCCTAGCCTTGTTGAAGACTATGGTCATGCGCAATGAGTGCACAGGGAGAGTGCGTGCAGGTAGCCGGGTAGGTAGACAGACAAGTGGGCCATCCAATCATTTAGATTGGGTCGAATGAAATGATTGGACGGGCTTATTACAGACCTGTGACAGCCACAGATACCAGATGTTTTTCTTTTTTTATTAAAAAAATATATAATGTATAATATATAATATATTAACTATTCATGTTGTGTGTGGCCCTTTTTACAGAGGCAAAGACAGAAAGCATTAAGCTATACTACAGTTATTTATTTATAATATAAAAGCTCATAAAGTGCTAGTATGAAATTGATGCTGGGTTAGTGTGTGTGTGTGTGTGCGTGTGTGTGTGTGTGTGTGTGTGTGTGTGTGTGTGTTACTGTTAGTGTTACAGTGCACAGTGGCCATCGTTTTGGACAAAAGCAGTTGTTTGTGCAGTGCTAATGTTCTGGATCTCTCAGCGCTCCAGACCTTCCTGCTGCCCTTTAGAGACAAACAGGTTGTGAAATGATTCTTGCATCCCACCTGCGTGTCATCAGGGACCGGACGGGACCGGACCAGCCTCTGGTAGCCATCATTAGACACAAATTAGCCTCAAAAGCCCCGCTCACAAAGACCTTTCCATCGTCATAACGACTCTGCATCACAAAAGTTCCTAATAATTGTTTCCCTAATGTCGTACTTCTCGAGGAGATGATTCAGCCAAGCGAATCGGTGCGTCATCACCAGTTAGCCGTTGTTTGATGTCATTTCAATTGGAGCCTCTGAACTACACGGAAGTACATATTTAAACACATTGCGATAGTGGGTATAAATTATGTAACACAACAGAAGGAAGTATGTTCCCTCCAGGCATGAATAATTCTTTGCCATTTTCTGCTGAAGTTTGATTGTCTAATCAGCATGATATTCACTAGGCAACAGGCAGCAGCAGAGGAAAGAGTGAACACAGAATAGATTATTTTAGTCTGTCTGTATGTCTGTCTGACAGCCCAGACACACATGCACACATGCAAATACACACAAACACACACGATTGTGTGTGCGTGCATACACACACACACACACACTAAAACACGGCATCACACACACACCCTCAGTGAACTAAGTAATGCGTTCATCTTTCTACGGCTCTCTGAGGCGTGATTGTCAGTGAGAGACGACGGCCCCCCAGAGAACAAATGGCAGTAGGACCATAAAGATGCTCGGCTCAATCCCCTCGATGAGGACCAGACATAAATGAAAAGAACTCCTAATAGTTTGTGAGTTAAGTGTTAATAGATGGATCCCATCCTCGGACCTGGAATGATTAGAAGAAAGAAGGATGGAAGCATAAACGGGCAGAATGAGTCATAATTTTCAATGGATCATTTTGAGATGAAAAAAACAAACATGAGATGAGGAACCAAGGGCCACTTCAGCTGGGATAAAAATAAATTCTCGTAAAAAGATCAGAAACCCTTGCATTGATATACTTTTTATCAATCAATGTCATGAATTCTTCCAATGTTTTGGATGGCGGCGTATTTAAAAGATATTGATGAAAACAAATATTTTTAAAATGTTGCTTCAAATTAAGTTGGAGAAACACACTAGCAGCTTAAGGAGTGAATGTCACGGTAGGCTGGGAAGACGTGAACATGTTGCAACAGTGGAAGACCATCATCATCATCTAAACCAGCAGCAGCGGGCGGTGGACAGGCTCCATACAAGATAGATTGCCTGTGCCTAATGCAGAGCAGCACTCTGGAAGTCAGGGATGACTTTCTTTTTTGATGCCACAGTTGTGCTCCATTGCCTCTGCCTCCGAGATAACTTCCAGGAAAACCACTTCAGCGCTTTGTTCAACTTTTGTTTAAAGATAACAATGACTGCTAATACTTCCATTGTGTGGGAATGTGCACTTCATAGCTCCTTTGTTCTTATCAGCTGAGGCATGGGATTCACCAAAGGAAACAAGATCCTAGACTATGAATGATAGCCGTAGGGTTGAACATGTAGATATTGTCGTTTCCAATTTGCCTCCAAGACAACACGCCTTTCCTTTTCATTGTAATGATTATATCTGTGTATCTCATTGGGATGCACATTAATTGTCCCTATGAGAAAAACACCCTCCCACAGTAGCTGGCATAGGTGAAGGAAACGCGGCAGCGTGATTGTTTGCTTGGTTCAACCAATGAAAAGGTAATGATATTAAATGGTGCAACATCTTGAAAGCATGTCAAATTAAACATGAATGGAATAATTCTGTTGGAATCCATTCACCATGGTTGAGTAGAAACTAGTGGCATCGAGCATCATCACCCATGCACAGAGGAGGCTATGAGGTGTTTACAATAGTAGAAATATGATTAGTAGAAATAGAATAGTTAAGCACAAATGGAGGGAACAAATGGAAAAAGCAAAACAGCTATCTAAGACATGTTTAGTGGAAATAATGCAGTATTCTGTTGGTTGGTATCTAAACCAACCAAGCATGGGCGTGTGCGTACTAAAAATAAAAACACTAGGTCATGAATGGATGTGCATCAGCCCACTTCTTGGCTATTCCTGTGACTGAGGATGAAACCCAGAATGTTTTTGCAGCATAATCAAGTGAAAGAGTTGGAGTTGTCTTCAGGCTCTAATGTTGGCGTTTTGGAAAAGATTGATCCACTTTATATTTTGCAGTTCCACAATGTGCAAATGAGAAAGAGAAAGGTGAAAGATGTAATGTTTTATGAATACAGCCAGAGGCTATCCAGCCATCGCCTTTAGATCATCAGCCAACAATCCAGATGAGCACAAACACAGCTCTGCAGGTAGCACACATTTATCAAAATCCTTAGAACAAACATATATATGGGAATATACTTAGAAGTGGTTACTGTCCCTCTTTCTCTATCTCAACACTTACTACAATATTAGTATGAACAGGTCTGTCCACTACTAACAGTGTCAGGACAATTCTATAATTTTAATTAAATTAATATAGTGTGAATATCGGTAAATGTAGCCTTAATGATCATTTATCATTAGCGTTATCATCATCATGCCAATTTACCCTATCCTGTATCTCATACCGGAAATCCAAGGGCCAGACAAGAACCATTAGAGGGCAAATCTAATACCAAACTGCATGTTTAATAGTAGGATACATTCATCATTTTTATTTCCGCTTTTATTTATTTATTTTTTAACTTGCCTATCAATCATAGTCTCAATCACTCCCATACATTGTTCATAGTTATCATGTAAAATACTCTCCCAAAGTTGTCTAAGATACTCTAGAACTGTAGCTGTTCTCAGTTCTAGCTAACACTACTCTTTGCACAAATTAGTTGCTACTTGCGTGTGTTTTCTCTTCAGCTATTCAATGCTCCATTTGGTTCTGTGCATGCTGGTATTCATGAGACGAGTTGGTGCCAGACCGACAGTATGAGTTATGTGGTGGTGCCTCTATTTGTGGTGAGCATCATCTGACAGTTGATAGGAGTTTAAATGTTGGGGGGATTTACCTGCATGAGTGGCGTATAGCTTAGCTTTGAAAGATTATCTGGATATTAACTAAATGTACCAGCCAATTTAACCTGGGGTTGAGTAAATGACTGCTCATGGTCATTCCTAAAAACCCTTTCTTTCTTAAATCACACACACGCACATAGGCACACACACACACACACACACACACACACACACACACACACACACACACACACACACACACACAAACACATGCATCTGTTCCACATCATTTCAATAAACGTCTACTACTTTAATGGTTTCATGGTCCATGTATGTCTGATTTCAAGAACAGCTGTTTGTTTTAATGCTTGAGAGACAGGAGACAATAAGACTGTAACACACATCCTTATCCATGCGTACATGGTGCGGAGGCCTGCTCCCACAGGGTGCTGGTACTGACAGAACGGTGGGGAGCATCCATCGCACCCACTCCGTGGCTTTCAGGTCACAGGCTCCATGTTTGATGTGTTGCTTGGAAGTGTCTTTAGTGCTGCTAGATCTAACTATACTGTCTATGAGGAAATGTTATTTCTTTACAAATGCATTGTGAATACGAAACTACTGCATGGAGTCTAAATAGCATTCTGGATTAACGTTTTGTCATACACATGTTTTAAACATGAATACAATTAAAAAGCCATCACAGCACTTCATAGCAGTGGAGTCTCAGAGTATTTTCACTGTTAATATAGAAGAGTAATGTTTCTACACATAGAGTCTTTCCACTTCTAATATAGGAGAGTCACTGCTTGAAACTTGTACTCAGTTTCACTGAGTGTCCTTCAAGATATAATTCCCTTAGCATTGACACTAGAAAATAGATCAAATTACTGCTTCCTCCCCGCTCACAAAATACCGCACTAGACTGTTACTTAATTTTAAATTATTGAACATAATGTTATTAGAGATGCTACCAACCCAATACTTACAGTAAATCATCAATAATAGCGTGTGTGTAAACAACTTTTCACTTCCAGCTCACTTCGTTCTTTTTGCCTGGAAGAGTCAAACTGAAAATCCCCTGTCTGCAAAAATAACCTCCTTCCAGATGGGAGCGAGGACATAAGTGATCCGCTGCTCATATCTATGTGAGCAACACAGCCAACATTTCTAACGGGTATACAGGCCAGGTCTGTAATGGCTGTACACTGCAGGTCAGTCACTGGAGAGCGGTAGTTACACAGCTATAACGGGTGGTTGGAGAACCCTCCTCTCCCAAATACCAGAATAAAGGGTGGCTCAGGGGCACCGCTTCCAAAAGAGCTGGATTCAAAAATGTTCCCAGTTCAAAGTAGAGGGGATAATCTTAAACCTGCAGGTATAGGATTTATTTTTCACTGTTACCAATAATGAACACAACTCTGTTTGCTCATACAAAAAAAACATTCCTCACCATAGCTCTGCCTAGTGTTCCAACTGATATCAGCCTTTGAAGGAATTGAGTAGAAATCTTGGACTGTATGAACGCTGTAATATGCACTGAGGTATAGTGAGACCTCTGGATCGCGGGCATATTTTTCATTTTGTTGGCAGACGGGAAGATGGTGTGGACTTGTGAATGTTTTAGATTGGAGTGTACCTACTTGCCACCAGGAACCCATTAATCACTCTTAACGGCAGTTCCAGCAAACTGCTAACAAAAAACCTGTTCACGCACATCATTTCCACACGTGCCTCCTGAGTTGAGGAGTGGTTCTTCGGCTGGCTCCAGGTCCTCAACACACCACAAAGAAACCGACATGCGTGTGAGGTGAATAGCGAAATGCTCCGGTGAAGGTTTGAACCTGCCCTCTGGCCGCAGACTCTGTCCCCAGGTGCAGCTCTGTGGTGGCTTCTAGACAAGGGTTAGATGCTAATTCTTCAAGCTGTCTTCTCTTTTCCACAGATCAAGTGTAGTTCAGTAGTTAAGTGTCTCTCTTTGCGCCTTCCCTAGCATACGCCCCTTCGTCTGCTCTCTTCCTCTAAGATCTAATTTAGGAAATATTATGGCAACGTAACACAGCTTGATTGAAATATTGATGCAGACTCTGATGCAATTTTAACTCTGTGGGTGCCATGAAAGAGCCTTGGATTAACACCTGTGAGTTGTATCCTATGGGTTGGCCGGTACAGAGGCTCAGTGAGCTGGCATTGAATCAATCTACTGGCATCAAAAAAGACTTGACTTTAAATGGTGAAAATGATGTTCTATGTATCCAACCACCAACCAAAGGACACGCAGGTCAACCTGAATGTCTTAAACACAGATGAACGCATGCAATGTTAATAACAGCAATTCTTGTGCAATGGACAAAAGCAGAAGTCTGCTATTCTAAAAGGCGTGACCAAATAGATAGTTACTATTGTTATAAAAACACACTTTTCAAGACCAATGTGGCATGCCCACATAACTAAAACCAACAGCCAGGAAGAAATGCTTCTGGAACTAAAACAACTGAAGAGCTGAAACCCACATAACAAACAAACTGTCTATCAAAAAACTGTCAAGCTAATTTAACTGACGGGATTCATCTGTGCAGATGTCTTACTAAATTGCTGTAAATAGAACAGGTTAACAAAAAGTCTGCCTATTCCTTAATGTGCCCACGGTAGTAATAGAGTTGACCTATAGCGTGTTCCCAACTGAGTAGGTCGGTGGCCAGTAGGAGCAGATTGTGTTTGCAGCAGGAAGCTCCCGAGCGTGAATGCTAATAAATGATTAGTCGCTGCTGATAACGACCCTGGCAGCTCCAGCACGAGGTGACCATATCCTGCTGCTAAAGGTCAAGGTCATGACTGCACAAGCTGTCCGGATAAAGCATACAGAAGCCATCAGATAATGGCTTTCAAATGTCACACAATTATAGCTGTGTCAATAAATAAATTATATCAATAGTTTGAATGTGCGACATGCCCCGACAGTTTACTGGCTAAGACTTCTGAAGATTAGGTAAGTGGATCACCATGGCAATCTAGAGAAGATAACAAGCTCAAATTAATCAAAATCGCCCCGGAAATCGTACTTGCTTCAAAGCCTTCGTCTCCTATACAGAAAGGTTAGAGACGAGCTAACTGTGTGTCCTAAAAAGCCCGCTGGGCCAGTGTTTTTTGGCAGATTGAATCTCTCTTAACTGTAACAGGGCCTAATTAGTTCTCAGTCCTTTTAGACATTAATTTAGTTCTAATGGGAGCCCATGTATTCTTGGACAGATTCCATGATGTCACCACGCAGACGAGTTGGTCCCAAATGGATTCAGCTGGTTAAATCAAAGCTTATTTAAAAAGACTGAACAAAACAAAACACAACAAGGTTGTCAAGGCAGTCTGACTGTGTGTATTCATGACATAGCCTACATTATGGTTCAAATGACTTAATGTTTATTCAATCCTTCAGTAAAACGTAGAAAATGAAAATCTAAAAAAGTCATAATCAATAACAGTTCTTCATACGAGGCTTAATTAAAGCACGTTTTGTAATCCTTGTGGGGTTCAGAAGTCCTCTCACAGAGGAGACACCTGCACAGATCAGTAAATGACAAGCAGAGCAAAAAGGACCTGCGCCTGTTGAAAAGAACTGGTGTTTTTGTAAAGGGTAAAATCCCTTTAAAACTACTTACCCTTCAGCTCTTCAATGTTCCAATATTTTTGACCGGGCCAAATGCACTATTTTGTGTTTTTACACTTCACTATATTGTTCAACCCACACTTCATCACAGTAAGTTCCGCTGTTCTTCTACACTATATAATGATCCATCTGCAAACATTCAACCACTAGCAAACAACTAAAGGATCAAGGGGAACCTTTGGAAATATGCTACTAAAGACAAGTCACAGAAAACGGTGAAATTACTTTTTCTCTTTTTAAATATTGCCTTCCTTTTTTCTACTTGGATGAGTTTGATTAATGTGACAGCATTCTGTTCCCTCTTAATCCCATGCATTTTTGAAGAACTCAAGGAATGCAAGCTGGGAAACTCGTTTCCAACGGCTTGGGCTGTATTGTAATACGGCAAGGAGATTGTGCTGGCACGGCTCTTTGCATCGATTTAGGGCCGGGCTCTGTGAATTGTGATTCATTACAGAACGTAGCACCGCAAAACAGAAAGGTAAAAAAAACACCCTATACTGTGCTTGGCCAGTGTTGACTGTTTATAGGAACTCGCGAAAATAAATCACAAAAGAATGAAGCCTTGGTTTAGATACCAGGGGTTTCTCCGCTGCCAAAATCAACGGCACATTTCACAGCACAATAACCCTGGGTGAGGAGGAGAGAGAGCGTGTGTTAGGGGGTCTGCTGAATATTTTAGCACCTCTGCATATTGTTTTTGCACAGAAACCGTTGTTCATCTCAAAACGCCTGTAGCGGCTTCATTCTTCAAATCTCTACTCCTCCAGTCGGGAAGAGAGAGTTTTTTTGCGGCACAGTTTTCATACGGCAATCAATGAGGTATCAAACGACTCGCAGTCACTGACTATGTCATGAATATGTTCATGTTCTCTCTACATGCGGGGGGAAAACACAGTCGGTGTGGAATGAGTCGCTACTCTCTCAGCATGGAGCGAAAAATACCTTGGATTTTTCAGCTTCAGACTTCTAGCTGGTTTCTGGAAAAACAGTTTGTTTTGATTCTACTGCTGCGAAAGCAATGTCATCATATCTGAGGGAAACATTTCAAGCCATCATCCCCCCCCCCCCCCCCCCCCACACTCACACACACACACACACACACACACAGAAACACAGATACCGACACACACACACACACACACATGCACACACGCATACACACAACCAGAAACATGCATGCACACACACACACAAACACACAGACATACACATACACATACAGAAACAGACACAAACACAGAAACACGCACATACACAGAAACACACATATTTATCCAAATAAAAGTAGCCCACCAAGTTACTGTAGAGCTGTCCCACAGTGATTCATGTCTCTAAGTGCAGCCAGGAAGTGAATGGTTTTCCCGCTGTACCGTGCTAGGTTTCTACCTGGCATATGTTGTATTTGAGAAGAACACAGAACGAGATAAAGACACTGGGAGATAAGGGCTCAAAATATGTAAAAGGGATATTTCTTATCATGGCTCCTTGGCAAACCATATTATCTGATACATCATAGAAACTAGCACTGCAATGTATAAATAAATAAATAAACACACACACACACAAACACAGCGACCCACACCAAATAACATCCCACCAACAGCAGAATATATACATAGATAAACATCATAATGCAAGCTATTGATTTGTGAACGAGGTGAAGAGGCCTGGTTCTGATGTAGTGCATCAAAACACTTGGAACACGAGGAAACAAAGAAAGTGAAAGCAGGAAGGAATTTACCAGAGGCTCTCCTTCAGGGCGTCCATCTTGATATTCCTGACAGGAAAGCGTGGCTACTGACAGACAGGATGAAGAAGAAGTGGGCTTGTGTGTGTGTTTGTGTGTATGTGTGTGTTTGAGTATGTGTGTGTTTGAGAATGTGTGTGTTTGAGTGTGTGTGTGTGTGCGTGTCTGTGTTTGTGTGTGTCTTTGTGTGTGTATGTGTAGGAGGTGGTGCACATAAAGAATGGACAGCTGTGATGGAAAGTAATGGCGGCCCTTAATGAAGTGACACAAGTGATATTAAGGGGTTGGTTGATAGCAGGATGGGGCAGAGGAGGAGTGGGTCATGGTGAGGGAGGGCCCCAGTGTGTGTGTGTGTTGCTGTAGTTCTGTAAGGACATTAGCTGTACGCCAACACAATACAATAATATGAGATACCAAGAGTTCACCGACCGCATGTGTTGCCTGAAGGTTGTATGTGGTAATAATTTGTGAAATTAAATAAAAATGTATCTTCCTGCTAATGGAAATTGTATTGATAATAGTGTATTAGGCTGTTGCAATATTCCCATGGGCAAATGTCTTGCTCTCTCTTATCTTTCTCTTATCTCTCTCTCTCTCAAATTTTCTCAATTTGTGATATTTTCTTACAGCCACCTTATAATGGCACGTATCGCCAATAAATTAGACTCGAGTGATCTTGTAATGGCGACTGCGTTTGAAGGTACACAGCCCATTACATGTAATGGGCTCGCAATGCGCTGCTTTGCTGAGCCGTGTAGCAGGAAAAATGAATTATCTCACACCAGACTCTGTTCAAACTCCCCTCGTTCATATGTGTTCTGTGGCTTTAGAGAGCTGCTATTGACACCCTTAATGGAATACGCTACCATAAGCTATAGAAACAAACCGTTCAAAATCCTTGTATGTTAGAGTTTCTCATTGGCTGGATTTAGCACCACCCTTGTGTTTTTCCTTCCCTCAGAGCAGAACTGTGGCGACGGTATCTAAGGAGGATTTTCCAGCATTTATTTTTATGCATGCAAGTTTCACAAGAACAAAAAGTGTTGTCATCAGATAAACCCGGGCGTCATTCATCAGATAAACCCGGGCATCATTCATCTCCAGGGGAAAGCTGTAGCGCGAGGGGGGAGACTTCACGGCACAAAAGTCATGCAAGCATGAATAGGCTCTGATTATAGTCTCCCCTGCTGCCTGTCACAAGTTCATTTGTAGCTAATTACTTACACTACTCACTAGTACAGACATTTGTTACAATGACACTTTGGGTTTCCAACTGCAAGTACTCTGACATTGTGCTTCCTTCTCCTTCCCATTTACAAACATTCACACTTTTCCCCCATTGAATTGTATCTTTCTTCCACATGTCCCATGGTTTTAAAATACATGAGCAGCAACTAGGACCCACGTGCTTTCTGACTCCCAGTGGGAGAGCACAAGTCAATACAAGGGCTGGGCCGGGTAATAACTCCTGTGTCCTTTCATTAGGGGCAAATCAAACACGCTCCTGTGTACCGCGGGGTTGGGGGCCTGCAGTGTCATGCTCAAGGGCACACACACACGTTCTGTTCGACATGAGTGGAGAAGGATGCGTTTAATTGAATACTTCATCACAGATGTAGTTTTACTGTTGTTGTTTTTTCTTCTCTGAAATGCACAAAATATATATAGAAAATGACAGATGTAGCGCGACTCTACTCTTGAGTCCAACATCTTGACACCTTCCGGATATTAATCTTCTTCGCAGGGAAATCATATATTTTCATGCCGAAATGACATATATGTGAAGCGGACTCACGTTGTAACCCCTACACAACATTAAGCATTATTAAAGAGCCCCTATTATACCAGATTATTATACCATTATTATATTATTATATTATTATATTATTATACCTATTATACCCTATTATACCAGGCAGATTTTCAAACGGCTTGTGGCTAATCACACTCACACCTGGTGGTGTAATAGCCCTTTAAGCATATGGTTTTATATAAATATACATTTAAAATGGTTTATATATATATCACCTGGTTGGTCTCAGTATCAGTATACACTAACGAGTCACATGACACCGGGGAGGGAAAATGGCTAATTGGGCCCAATTTGGACATTTTCACTTAGGGGTGTACTCACTTTTGTTGCCAGCGGTTTAGACATTAAAGGCTGTGTGTTGAGTTATTTTGAGGGGACAGCAAATTTACACAGTTATATAAGCTGTACACTCACTACTTTACATTAAAGTGTCATTTCTTCAGTATTGTCACATGAGAAGATATACTCAAATATTTACATAAATGTGAGGGGTGTACTCACTTTTGTGAGATCACGTGTATATATATATATATATATAGATATAGATATTGATATATATATATATAGATAGTGATATGTAATAGAGAGAGAGAGACAGAGACAGAGACAGAGACGGGTTGGTCAAGGCAGGGTCCTTCACATTCAAAGAAGAGAAGTGGAAGTCTTTAAAGGAGAGAAATAATACTGCCATCTTTTTAAAGGATAATTCTATTCTTTCTGTTCTTGAGTGAAGGACCTCAATAGACGGCAGCCCAGTCTGGGGGGTTGATTTAGAAACTGCGCATAGAGTAAAAACTATTCTGAGGCTAACATGAAAAGTCATATAACACATGACGTTGATGAGTTTCCTAATGGACGTGTTAATGTGCAGTGTGGGGATGAACACACAGAGACGTGCTGCGAAATTCTTCAGGACTCTGTGGTTTCTAACGCTCCCAAAACATGAGTGTGTGTGTGACTCACGATGGATGAACAGCTTGAAAGGAAGGAATAAAACAAGAGAATGAGAGGCAGTTGACAGCAAGAAATGATGGATGCATGTCATCTTTTTTTGTTCATACCTGTTGCCAAAGACAAAGTTGAATCGGGCCACAAATAAACCAACATGCAGTCACTAAAAAAGTGAAATGTTAAGTGCGAAGCTTGACGTCAGAGAGTGGTACAAACTGCGACTTTTGAAACTGATATGGGGGAAATAATAAATAATTTGAATGTTGTACAAATTCTGGGTTTAGGAATATAATTCCAGTCTTTGAAGAAAGAGCGATCAACGATTGACCCTGAGAACATATTAGTACAGACACTAGGCTACTTAATGTAAATGTAATACCAGAATAAAACAGATTCCCCATGAGATACAGATGTGAGAGTGGGACTTGACTTGTCATTCCCATGAAGAAAGGGAAAACCAGGAAATCATTAACAAGCTTCTTGTTTTCTCTCTCTCTCTTTTTCTCTCTCTCTCTCTCTCTTTCCATGAAGGACTCCATGGTGAGCACATTCCTCCACCCCACATACACCCCATATTAAAGACCCTCTCGCGTACTAACGCTAAAGAGGAACAAAAGGAACAGGCCTTTTCTGCTTTCATTAATCCCCCCCCCCCCCCCCCCCCCCCCCCCCGGCTCAAAGCAGACAGAGCGTAGGGCCGTTTAATGTGAAGTTAAGTGATGCTGAGGCGTCGGCGCCAATCAGAGACGAGCCCTGATGTCTGCAGAGCTAACACCGGCCGGCGCTAAAGACGAGCCATTACCGCGCTTTTAATGAAGCGTCTCCTCATGATGTCGTCTCTGCTTTTGATGTCCGCAAGATGAACGCACACGCTTCCAGGGAAAGACCCGGAAAAAGTGTAGGAAGAAACCATCCCACTCGAAGCAGTGCGACAATGGACGGACGGTTAGCGGTGAAGCCCACGCGCGGTGAACCTAATGTACCGCTAGCACTGGGGTGGTTTAAACGCATTTGGACATTTCCTCAATTTTGGTTCCGAACGTGATGATGATGATGATGATGATGATGATGATGATGATGATGATGATGATGATGACGAGGAGACATTTTAAGGGAAACCTATTCCGTCTCTAACAGTAGATGTTGTGGTGCTGCCAACATTAGCAGACACAGGATGCGAGAATGAAGGCGCACTGTGATCTAAAACTATTCTGAGTCGCCTTGGCGCTACAATTTGAAGTGCGTAAACGGATACGTTTTACATACTTCATATGACATTAGACAGTGCTCCAACATTACATGAGCTCTTGTCGACTGGAAAGCAGGGGTTTGCTCTGAAGGAATAAAGTCACTTTTCAATAATGGGCCATTGAAAATGACTTTATTCTCCAAACTCGAAAATGTGAAGTATGTAAAATGGCTGCATTTTTACTGCAAATAACAAATAGAGTAATGGCATGACTACATAATCAGTGTAAATTCCACAACCCTTTTCTCGGGGGTGGCACTCAGATGGGAGATAAAAAAAAACATTTGGCAGAAGACAGAGGTCAATAGTTACATGTAATTATGATTAATTGTTCATGTTCCAAACATTTATTTACTTTGTTTATGCATTACTACAATGGCCTGTAAGATTGTATTGCCTTTTTTAGATTTGAAGATCTGAATCTGAGGAGACACATTTCAAGGATACGTATTCAATTGTAGCTGTATTTTAATAAATATCTCCCATGGGTATCACACATGTGCACACCAAACACACACACGCACACACCAACCCCCCCCCCCCCCCCCCCCCCCCACACACACACACACACACACACACACCAAACACACACACATAATGAAGTACTATACAATAATAGAATAGAGTCCAATAATAATATAAAACACATAATGTTCATAAGAACAAAGAGGGTTCATACAAGAGGTACTAAAAGCTAAAGCTGCCACACGTAATTAAAGTCATTGTTCTGCATTTGGAACAAGACGTATAATCAGGACTGAACAAGGAATCAGCTTTTGTAGTTAGTTAGACTGGTATTTATGTTGATCTGTGTTTATTGGTTGCAAAATTGACTTTACAACGTTTACCTTCTTCTCTTAGGCTTCACTGAATTATCTATGTGTTCAGATCCCTGTGGTATGAAAGCCAGTGGTTTGTGTATCATCTATGTGTTCAGATCCCTGTGGTATGAAAGCCAGTTGTTTGTATTACGTCTTTGACAATATTAACCAAGCAACATCTGAAAGGCTGATTTACAATATGGTCTGTCATCGTAACTATGAACAATGCTGTTTAAGAGCTTGTCTCTCAGAGGACGGAGAGAACCGCATTTGTCTCACAGTGGGGAAAAAGAAGCAGGTTTGTGTTGTTGAAGAGCAAGGCTTTTATTCAGCCGAGAGAGAGGGGGACAGAGAAGGAGAGAGGGAGAGAGGGAGAGAGAGGGGAAGGGGAGGGAGAGGGGGAGATGGAGGGAGAAGGGCAGGAAGGGAGAGAGAAGGAGTGAGTGAGGGAGAGTGAGAGGGGGATGGAGGGAGGGAGAGCGAGAGAGAGAGAAAGAGCGACATGCAGATTTCATAGTTCACTGAGAGCAAATAGCTCAACTTGGTTTCTGTCCTACTAGCTCCCCCTGCTGTTTAACTTGAATGTTTATGGCGTCATGGCCTCATGTTCTGATGGGTGTGATGTAATCAAAATGAAGGAACTTTAAAGCAGGCCTATCATTTATCAGCAATCATCCGAGGGATGCTGAGTGAACGGTGGAACTAGCAACAGTGGGAGCATAGAATAGATCTTTCTACTGGGTTTGTAATATTGCAATAAGCCCAGCATGGATATTACATTACAATTATCATTTCACTGAGATCCCAGAGACTTACAGAAGGTGCACAGCTAGCGAGGATTATGATCACTTTATGGGGTTTTCTCTCTGCAGGCTCCGCGGCCCACTCAGCAATCAAAGAGCCGGGAACAGGAAAAAGGAAAAAAGGCTTTAATCTCAAATCTCTCTCTCTCTCTCTCTCTCTCTCTCTCTCTCTCTCTCTCTCTCTCTCTCTCTCTCTCTCTCTCTCTCTCTCTCTCTCTCTCTCTCTCTCTCTCTCTCTCTCTCTCTCTCTCTCTCTCTCTCTCTCTCTCTCTCTCTAAACTGGAATTATCTCTCCCCCTTAATCTTCACGCTACGAAACATCTGATTTCCATAAGTGCCGCCTACTACCATGGATTGTCTTCTGCCCGCCCACTGGACCGCGGGCTCTGTAGCAGGTCTGTGTATGCAGTCCTGCGCTATAAACCAAGCATTGTTCAGCGTGTGGGAGCCCATGTTGGCACAGGCTGACAGTTCATCTCTTGTTTTTGGTGCAAGATTATTGTTTGTTAGTGGGCGCTACAGCTAAGCAGTTCAGGATGACGGGGAGTAGAGAAGGACGTTCACCACGCCGGGCTAAATAAGGATTCCCATGATGTTAACATCGTGTGATGAAAGTCCACTTAACGAAATACAATTTCAAAACATGGATTTTGAGAATTGAAAGAGCACTTTTGCGCTGCTGGGGTTCGTAATAACGTTGGACAGCTGGCGAAGGCCCACAATCGTTTGGTCGTTTTTTTTTAAGCTATAATGAAATGTGCATGAAGCCTTTAACCTTATTATAAATAATTGAAACTAGATGTTACAAAGTCTTAGACGAAGTTAAATTATTGAGAAAGAAATGTCCAGCAGAGTGTTTTGAGCAGGAGATTGAATAATCATATTTATGTCGTTTTTCAGTAAAGAAAACCCCTAAACTGGAATGAATTCAATAATTTCAGCCTAAACACGGATTAACTCAATTTGGAGAACGGATGGGGACATTTTCAGCACGTAGGCGAGGAGTGAGGCATACAAGGTTACAGTGCATAGTGCGTGCTGGGTGTGTAGGTTTCATTCTTGTCAGATACGTGTGTTCCCAAGGTTAAACTACCCAGTTATCCAATCGAATCACGTCATTGAGAAAAGCTTTTTACTCTTCCGGGTTTGTATAATTTTCTAAATAGCAATTGTTGGAGAGAACAGTTGGCCGTCCCCTGGTCGCCTGTTGTTGATCTACTGGCACTTCTTGTCCTGAAAAAACGTATTCTGTGGAATGTCAAAATCTCTTCAAGGCTCATGCATTATGATATAATATAGTTTTATGGTTTCAGCAACAGTGTTGAGAGAATGTAATTGGATTTCAGGAAATCCAATTGGATATTTACATTACACTAATAAATCACATTACATTTAAGTTTCCATGGCAATTTGACCTTTAATAAATATGAAGCATCTTTGGTAGATTTGGTAGATCCAACTTGCAGTATCGGCTAACGTAGGGATGTGTCACATCCCTAGTGCAATATAAGTGCAATATACTTACTATTCTAGTCATGCACACACACACACACACACACACACACACACACACACACCTGACACACACCAAACACACACACTCAGACACCGAGCACACACTCACACACACTCACACTGCACACACACACACACACACACACACACACACACACTCACACTCACACTCACACTCACACACACACACACACACACACACACACACACAATCCATTTAATAGGAAGTCTAGAGTGAACAAACAACTTATCAGTCACCTGAGCTTTAATTCTTCCTGTACTTCAACCGGTTCAGAAGCACCAATCCAAACATCTCAGCATCAGAAACAAAGGAGGAAAGAAATGACCCCAGCGCCGGCCTATTGTACAATGTGTTAATGATACTTCGTGTTCCCATTGTCAGACCCTTCAGTGTCCAACCCACACCCTCACCACTATATTACAAGGGTGTCTGGCCAAAGTCTGGTTGGAGATTAATAAATGGGAACAATGAGGTAGGTTTTAGACAGAAAATGTATTAAGCCTCATTACATACGACATATGTATAAACGTATAAAGCAAGTAATGTAGAGATAGATAGATAGATATACTTTATTTAACCCCAAGGGTAAATGTAGGATGGGAGCACATATCCTCCAGCACATATGCACGAGTGTGCGTGTGTTTCTGCCCCTACTGCATCCTTACATCCGTACGTATCCATGTTTCTAAATACCATCTGATGAACACATTTGATTCAATAAGGTTCCTTCTATTGGGTTGAATATAACCCAGCCCATATGGGAATGTACTGACGAGCATATTTTCTGTTTAACACAACTAATTGATAACCCCATCCCCCTACAGAAAGCATTCATGATTGATCTAATTTGGGAACGGCAGGTGAGGAGGATGCAGGCAGAGGTTGCGTTTTAAATGTCCCTCATAGGATTTGCTGAAGCAGAGCCATCTGGTTGGTAAAGTGAACCCTGAACACCCAACATCTGTCAGGAAAACACACCAAGTGAGGAGCGCTGAGCATTACATCCTCTCTTGTTGGTTCGTTTGATTTAAGGAAATTCAATGGCTCCTTACGATGTGATTCTACAGTAAACGTATAGAGTTAGTGTCATGCAAAATAACTAAACTATAATGAGTCGCTATAATATACAGAGAGTGTTGCACTAAAATAGTTTTTTTTACCGTATCCTGTTTGGACTGGGTAGCACCTGCTGGCTGACGCTAGCAGAGGTAATGCATCCTTTAACAGTATTCTGAGCTATCAAGATGAAGTGTGTACCAAAAAGAAGAATACCTTCAACGGCACTCTACCTTAAAGGATCGCATTCAGGCCAATGCCTGCTATTAGTCTCCTGTTTAAAGATTCACATTTCCTCTATACAAGAACTTTATCATCAAATACAAATCTGCTGTTTGACTCTTCAACCTGACTGGTTCATCCAGCAGCCTTTCATAGTATATTGATTTCTTAAACACACCTGAGAGCAAGGTCACCACAATGTGAAGAGTAAAGTAATAAAAGTCTATCTTTGATCTGGAAACTGGAGAGACCTTGCTTTGCCTTTTCTCATCTCTTTTTGTGTCTTCTCTCCCTTTTTTTTGTTGGCTCATTTAAAAAGGAATAACCTTTCCAAACACATAAGACAATGAGTATCGGGGTAAAGTACATGTCAGTAAAAAAATCCATGCCCACGCAAGGATTCATGAGGCAATAAAAGAGACTAGAGAGACGAAAATCCAGTCATGGTGACACCAAGAAAAACGCTACGCCTCTAAATTGACACACCACAGAGATCTGTCTTGCGTATTCATTTGTTCAGTATCACCTACTTAGATACATATCTATGCCTTATTTTCATCGTTTGTGCTTCCATTTTGGCCAAAGTAACGCTGATACGCCTACAGGGCATTAGCATTTCTTGTGGCATCCTCCGAACTGTGTGGTCAAAACACGAGGTAGGCTTCAGGAAGTGATCTGTACGATTAATCAACATCCATTACATTTTTACAATATAGGGAAAGCAGTTGTATGTTGAACTATAATAAAGTGGGGATTGGCTGTAATTGATTACATGCTCGCTACATCTGCTTAAGGTGCCCTACAATCTCGTATACGTTTATTTCTGGGTGTAGGACGGGCGGGGTGGGGTTTCGTGTTCTCAGGAGCATTTATTTTGTCTTCCCTCAAATAGAAAAAGTGCTGATGCTGCAGAGCAGAGCAGCAGAGCAGCGTCTATCTGACACCAGATGGTGATTTTAAACGTGGTTCCTGTTTTTCTCTCCAAACTTTAGAACGATTTGTCTTTCTCTTGAATCTACCTCACAACGGGACTTCCTTCACTATTCTCATCCTCCCCTCATCACTCTTTGCCTCGACGGCTGCTCAACTGTCTCCGTCGTCTGCCGTCTCTCTCTGCACTTCACTTGGTGGCAGTAGCTTCCTCCGCTGTGAGACAATGTTTGGGTGATTTGTCTCGACCTGCCACCTGCCACCACAGCATTTATCAAACTTTTAATGCCATTTCTTCGTGGAGCTGGGTGCTGGAGAGAATGAAAAAAAAAAACAGCAGATTAAAACACTGGAAAGCTTTGATGAGGTATCAAAATTATGTTTTTATATATTTTAAAATGTAATCATCATAAACTATAAAAAGGGGCTCCACTAGCCTGGACATTTTAAATGGACAGAATTATTGTTGTTAAACATCGCTGTAAATCCTAACTGGAGGTATCTCGTAGCTAGCTTGCTGGTGTTAGCATGGATGGCATGGTTATGGATTAGGGTTAGGGATGTTTCCATTGTCCTTCCCCCCATTTCCAGAGATTTATAACAGGTAACTCCTGTTTAGACCAAAACAATTAGTAGTGTCCCCCGTCATGTTATTGTCTTGGTGAACACAGAGACGTAATAGAGGTCAGCCAGAGGAGTAGGGAGACATTTAGCCCAAGCAACACATATATTTTATTTCACAAATCCAATAGATGCTGGTAATAAAAATATACAACAAAACAATTCAAAGTTAATCTTGTGTAGTCTAGTTGAAAAAGGGAAAACGCAGCACATAAAACCTGGGGTGAAGGGCCTGGCCTACAGGTTAATGAGATCTTACTCCGAACGGATGGTCATAAAGCACCAGGCTTGGCCTCTGATTCTGGGATGTTACCAGAGCTGTCTCCACCAAGACTGCAGACCAGTCTCATAAAATATACCTCAGATACTTTCGACGCTCATGCAGAACAGTACGAGTTGCAGGAGTCATCTCTTCACAGTTATGGTTACCCAGATTTCCAGTCTGAGATCAGTAATGTGCATCTTATGTTATACACCTTTTTTTCTAAATCAAGTATCAGACCACAATGAAAGTCTATCACACCGAAGGGGAGGCTTGAATGTCTGCGCGGACAAGACAGACCAAAAGGAGCCTTTAATTGTGTTGTGAGGTTTAGGCAGTGAGAACAATGTTGCCTCAATTCAAATGATGCAGTGTTCCTTTAAGAAATTCTTCTGAAATGGCGACTGATACATTTTAGATTGGCACCCCCCAATCTTTTTGGGGAATACATTTCAGATGGTTTTCCCCGTGAGTCTGAGGCATTCAGCCCCACTCTTCATGACATGAGCGCTGAGAACAGAACATGTTCCAAACAGATAAATACTGGGTCTGTATTAATATTCATTAGAATATATTAAAATCTAAATGTATATAACTTTTATATACATTTACATTTTTTCATACCCTCTTTTAGGCAGCACTCTTGTTGCATTGCTATTGTAAAAATAAAATAATAGATTATCTGCAAAGAGTGAAACATTGGCCGTCTGATTATTATATGGCACAGGGCTTTAACAACTCCTGGACGTCTGAATTCACCATACCATGATACATTATACATAACGTTTCCTCTTCGTTTTATTAATGATGGACATAAGAAAGGCTGTGTGACCTTAACTACCAATGATGACTTACTTTTTATCTAATAACTGTTAGTTTCTTTTCAGGCTTTTCTATGATCAATGTGATAAGCTATTAATAATAACATGAGGCAATCTCTGCTGAGATTTTCAGCATTTTAAAAACTGCTTTGGAATGGATCTCCTCAGCTGAACTGGAGGGAAATATTTATTACTTTAGGTTTGAGTGAAGCCATCCACATCCTCCAGCTCCCTTATATCAGAGTTTATTACAAACGCTGTCCATAATGGTGCACTGATCCTCTGGCCCGGGCCGCAGCTATCACGCTCTAACAGGATCTAACAGAATCTCAGAAGTCTTTTAAATCCATAGACATAATCATTACTTTCACTACTTTTCTTTTTTTTTAAGTACGCTATTTCATTAGCTATGCCAACTAGTGCAACTATTTTCTTTTTAAGCTGTGCCCAGAGATACCTCTGGTTGCAGAGATGGCCCATTAGGAAGCAGAGGTTAAGGAAGCAGAGGTTCAGGATGCTGCCGCTTCGCAGGTAGTTTTCTCTCCCACGCAATTAATCCACACAGACAGCACACCCTCCTCTTGTTATACACACTCATTAACTATAATTACTGGACTTGGACAAAAACAGCCCTGGAAAAGAGAAAATGAGCCGGCTCTGCTTGCATGCTAAAAAAGATTAAACTAACCATCTTGATGTTAAAAAATGAAACACGATCTCTTACACGCAAGATGTCAAAAGATGAAACATGATGTCTTCTACCCAAGATGTTAAAAGGTTACTGAAGAGACGAGGGGAAAACATGGAATAACAACTCTATTAATAATGATACACAACATTGCTCTGTGAATGGATCAACTCTCTAATGCATGCTTGTAGAGCATGTATGAAGCAAATATTACATATTCTACATATATGTATTACATATAATGCTTAATGCAGTTTAATTGTTCTATTTAATTCTAATTCTATTTTTTTACCATGTATTAACTAATAAATGATCAATGTTAAAATAATAACTCTGGATTCATAATTCTCAATTAATAAATAAAATTATCGCCCTGGCAGTCCTTTAATTTCAAAAACTTTAATTTCATGTCTTTGTTAATACAGCCACACCTCATTGGATTGCGGACCCCCCCACCCCAAGGATATTGAACACATACGGAACATGACAGAAGAAGTCAGCGAAACATCGTTCACTAAAACATGCTCTACAGAGAGAGTTAAATGGAAAAAAACAGTTTGCAGTACAGAGAAGAAAGAATCAGATACTATGTCTTCCAAAATATGAGACAGAAAGCAAGAGAGGGAGAGGAGAGAGGAGAGGGAGACAGAAGGAGGGAGAGGGAATGAGAGAGAGAGAGAAAGAGAGGGCATGGGTGTCATAGAGAAAAAGTGAGATAAAGAGAGGAGAGAGAGGGAAAGAGTAAGAGAAAGAAAGAGCGACAGAGTGAGGGAGTGATAGGGAAAGAGTAAGAGAAAGAAAGAGCGACAAATAGAGTGAGGGAGTGAGAGGGAAAGAGGGAGAGAGGGTATATGTATTTCCTGTAAAGGGTCCAGATAGTTTTAGGGGGACAACATCCCCAGGGAGAGGCGATGATGAGTGGACTACTGGCCGTTGCAGAGAAGGCTTGAGAGTCGGGTTGTGAGGCTTAGGTGAGTCGCTAGGACTTGAAAAAGCAACAGATGGCAATAACTGTTAAAAGATGAAAAAGAAACAGATGAACCAGTAAACTAATTAAGCACGGCTCAAGGCCAAGAATACTTCCCCAAATTAACAAATAGCTGAGGGAATCCACGGTTTTCCAACCAGAATAGAAAGTTTGTACTTTTCAGTTAACACCAGTTGGCAGTTACAGCCCAACCTTACTTTCCGACAAATCAGACTTATTATTCCCAGGGCTGCACTGTCTAGCCAGTCATTAATGTGTGCAAGTGAAAGGGTTTTTTTTAAGCTTAAAGCTCTCTATACTTAAAAATCTCTTTGGCATTTTCACTTGGGTCTTCATGCTAATAACTATGCATCACCTTGCTCCAACGCCCAGCGATCAGGGCCGCTTTTATCCAAACGTTTGTAGTTGCACGCTCCTCTCTGCTGATGCCATTTATGCTAACAAGCACACAATACGAGCATAATCAGGGTTAATTAAGCCGGTAAAAGCCTCCATGTTAGAACCAGGACTTCCTGGAGTATTCACTGGGAGACGTCAATAGGCCTTGTACGATTTCCTGCAGACATGTTTTGATTCCAAGTGAAAGCAGTTTGTAATTGCATGCAAATATGAATGACCTGTGGTTTAAGATGTGAAACAAACAAAGTTCCTCTTGTCTCAGGTCTCTGTACCGGAAATAAATACCGGGATCTCAATGCTGTGTTATTTCCCATTTGAGCCTCCTAATAAAACCAAGCTTGTGTTCACAATAACTTTTTTAAAGCCACCAAGAACATTTTCCCGAGTCAAGACACTTCAGACTTTCACAAGTTTCACAATCCATCTTTACAGTCTTTTTTTCGTTTGCAATCCTCCCTTCCTATTACTCATTATTTATCCGCCCTTCCAACAGGATCTCTCCCATCCTTTTGTCCCCAGTCAAGCCGGATCTCTCTCTCTCTCTCTCTCTCTGTCTCTCTCTCTGTCTCTCTCTCTGTCTCTCTCTCTCTCTCGTATTCCCCTGCCCCCTTCAGCCATCTGTCAGAGTGAAGAGCCTTGCTGCCAAGCGTCTCCTCTGAACAGATTTAAAGCTCATAGACTCTCACAGTTCACATTCTCCCTGGTAAATGAACTCTTTAGCTGATCGCTGACTGCACACCCCCTAACAACGAACATAGTGTAACGCCTCACCAAATGCAGTCAGTCTAATGGGATGGTTTGCACTTAGGAATGACCCCTTTTTTAACATTTGCATTTAAGTACCTTTTGTTTGAAAGTGCAAACACGTATACTTTATGGGGTCTGACACACAGTGACTGGAAGCCATGCATTAACAACATTAACCGTTTTTTGTTTATAATCCAAATAAATAAATAAATAAAATACATAAAGCCTTGAAATGTACGGTTTCTTTGTAGATCTGCAGATGTTATCAAACTATGAAGCGGTGTATGTATTTGCATAGATTGTCCCGTTCATCACTCAGCCAATGCATTATAACTGAAACTATTAACTGAGGCTGGTTCAGCCATAAATATTAGGGCTCGGGGGCTTGTTATCAGGATGATGTATTGATTCTTCATGCACTCTCAAACCACACATCTGTGCGTCTTTCTGTCACACTCTGTGAAGACTGAAAAATGATTATACAACCTTATGCGTGTAAGCAATACAGGCATGAAAACTGACATTTATTCAACACTTCCCAGAAGATAGATAAATGCAATTCAATACAACACTTCACAAGACTGCAACTCCTTTTGAAATAACTATTAATTGGCCTATATTGTGAGCTGTGCCTTATTTTCCTTTACTCAAATGTTCTAGTCTTGCCTAGTTTTAATGAGGTCTATCTTCTTTTTTTTTACCTCTTGGGTAAAGAACAGGTGTAGGTCCACACTATTTGCCATTTACATATGATGGCCTATTTTAAACAGCTCTTTTGCTGTAATCAATTACCCATTATTAGTTAAAAGCCAATCGGTGGGAACAACTGTGATAATAGAAGTCCCCCACATTATAATACAGTTTTAATAAAACCGTTTGATGGTAGAATTAGACCACAGCTCGAGGATGGAAAAACGTTAAAATAAGTTGTCCTTTACCCTTGCTATATAGCTTCAAGGTAAACCGTTTAATGCATTCTAATGTGTTATTGTCACACAGAAGCAAACTTCTACTTAATTAAATATTCCATTTCAATACTGTTCAATACTATCACAAGCACACCCTTTACTCCTTATCACTTTGTAGCAGTCCCTTCCATAAATATTCACCCCAGAAACTTGCGGCTGTAGAAGAATGCCAATTGTAGGCCCATGACTTAAACACTTTGAATGAGGGAATGGGAGTCATGCTGCGAGTATTGGATTAACACGGAGTAAATGAATACAGCATCCACTCTTTAATTCCCTATTTTACACCATTCAGGTTGGCTCTAATAACATGTCCCAACTGCTTTCCCATCAATGTCTTTTGGGGATACACCTCGAATCAACAAAGTAGAAACACAATGGAGTAGAAACACATTAAGACCGGAATAAGACTTCTGTCTGACCTTGACTGCAGAGCATGTATTGAAAAGATATGAACACACACGTACGCATACACACTGCTAGCTTTTAGGTTGATTGCAAATGTTTGCATGTATGTTATGGAAAAGCAGAGTTAGAGAAGCATGAAAAGCATTGTTTAAAATAAAGGGCCATTAAGCCATTGATACAAGCAACGTACGTTAACCACATACCGTAACTTTAAAAGTAGGATGTAAACTACATTGAAACTTGTCATGTTAGTTAATATCTGTTTTTTCTTTATTTATTGAGCAAATGCATGCATAAAAAGTCTCTGTTAAACTAAAGTACAGATTCATCCACTCTTTGAAGAAAGAGTGAAACCAATGGGTTGAAGGAAATAATCAAATGCATTATTAACACGATGAAACATTCTTACAGTCTATTCAACCATAGTTGTTAGCATTCAATTCCCTGAGCTTGGCCATATGTATTCATGTCGATTGTCTGATTCTTTTGAATATCAAAACAAAAGTTGTGTGGCTAAAAAGTCAGTATATAACAAGAAAACCCAGCTTTTAGCATCATTATACAGAATACCCTTAACAAAGCCTCAAATAGAAGCTACTTGATTAGAGCACTGTTGAGAATCCACAGAAGCACAGTCTGCTGTTACCTTGAAAGTTGGTTATTTACCTCACACAGTAAATGCTGCATTAGCTTGGCGTTATGGGTGAGATTCAACGTATATATAAAATTTAATTATGAACTTCTTTGCAGTTTGAACTAAGTTTGAACTAAGATTGCATCGTGCCTATAGGCTATAGGCACGATGCTAGGTAGATTACCAAATAGATGTACGTATAATACGTATAATAATGCACAAGGTATTTAACGAAAATGATTCATGCTCTTTGATGAGCTGGTAGGGTTTACGTATCGTGCTCAAGGACCCCTACAGGTGGACTGTGGACATTGGGGTTCGACCCCGGAACCTTTCGGCTGAACACAGCTGGGGTAGGCAACTTTGGAGAAACCAGCCAAAGTAATCTAGATTTTGAAAGTATCCAATCAAAAAAATCCAACCCCTCCCTTCAGGCTTCCTTCCAAACCCACTCCCCCAAAACACGTGACTCGCTAGCTTTATCAATAGGTCTGCCTAGCCTTGTTGAAGACTCTGATCATGTGCAATGAGTGCATGGGCAGAGGGTGCGCAGGTAGCACTCTGTCTAGGTAGGTGGCTTATTACAGGCCTGTGACAGCCATACATAACATATTTTAGTATTTTCTTTTGTCAGAGCATTGGATTTATTGATTGCAGTCAGGATGTAAGGAATGATCTACAAATATGACAAAAAATGCTACTAAAATACTGCCTACCCTAGATTAAACCACTAGACTCCACTGTCCGGCTCCTTATTTGGTATTTGGGTGGCAAAACTTGAGAGTATGATACCCACAGCAAATATTGTGGTATAACATTATTATTTAAAGAGCCCTAGAGCAGATCAGTAACACTACCCGGCAACAGTAGAGCCCCGGCCATCTGGGAGAACGTTGGAGCTCATCGGTTTCTTCTCAAGCACCTCTCTGAACCCCTGACACGAGTTTTAAAAGTACTTTCTCACAATAGTGAGGGTAAAAGGACTCCCTCATCAGAAACGGGGCACTAGGGTCCCAGAGTTTTTATCTGCCCCCCCTCCCCTCCTCCTGGTGATTTAGTTACTGTGCCGCCCCTGTCAACCGCAGTGTCATCGATCACCTGGCTTGTGATTCACCACGCTGCGCGACCCCAGACAGCAGCGGTTGCCTCCACCCATACCTTTTGTTTTATCCACGAGACGTTTCCATTTAGATTTTTGTCAAGATCCACTGGGCACATTATATGTATTGTTTTCAGAGTGATAGACAAGAGGTTTCTCTAAGTTTAGGATCTCCTGAGCTGACAGCCCCAGCTCCCCTCCAACGAGAGGAGAGATACCGCAGTGAGAGAACGGTGCAACAGGTTACGTTTCCACGTTTTTTCTCATCAAAGCGGCATCTTGTGACAGGGTGTGGAGGAGTGAGTTATGCGCACGATTGGAATTACTGTGTTGTGATCATCAGTGCCCTCTTATCTCTTTTTAGGGCTTCTTTTTGTCTTTAAGAATTGACAGATTCACATTTAAAATATATTTCAGTAGTTTCTTTGAGCAAGGTAGCAGCATATACTTTTGAGGGGTTTGCATGCATAATGAATATAGGCCTACTACCTGATGAAAGTGAATGAGGGCCTAAACTGTCTTAAATTAAGCTAAATACCACATCATGTAATATCAGTTTTTAGGTCCACACAGCATAATGATAACAATTAATTTGTGAATGTTTAAACAATTGAAGAAAATGTGTATTTGATTTTGTATTTTGTCATTTTAAACTTGTGATTTAGCTAATGTGTGCTGCAGAATCTAGATTAAAAAAATCATTGTTTAATACACAGTAGCCTATACTATTTCTTTGTGAAAGATATGATTGCTGATGTGTAGATAACGTGGCCAAACATGGTTGTGTTAACATCGTGAAAAAACTATTTCAAAATAAGATATTGTGCTTGAAATTCCCTTTGAGTACTTATTTTGAAAAAAATATACAAATTACCAAACACACTTGGATTAAACAAAAATAATACTAGGAAAACAGGTTGTTGAGGAAAAAAGCTATTTTGCCTTATCTACATAGAAATATGAAAGTAAAAAATGAGTGTCTAACTAATTTGTTTAAAACAGGCAGCGTTATCGACTGCATCTCTTCATCTATATGAGTTAACTTTGCAAAATGTATTTGCAATTTATATGGCAATAGGTCAGTATTTGTCCAATGTGCGACTCGAGTCCCAGGCCATTAGGGGAATATATTATTTCAGCAGATAAAAGCCCCATTAGCCCTGAGAATGTTTAGAGCGGACGGTCGTTTTACTTTAAAATGTGAACCGTGTTTCAAGTGTGGTTTTGTTTTTATCCACCGTCATTGCTACTTTATTTTCCCTGCAACCATATCTGCCATACCCACACATAGCAACTAGTTGAAGAGATACCATATTTAACTAAATATGGTATCTCTTTCTCTCGCTCCATTCCATTCCATTCAATTATATTCCATTCAGTTATATTCCATTCAATTAAATTCTGTCTCTCCATCTCTCTCTGATATTTACATTTAATGTTTATTATTTGCATTATGTATAATATATAAAGATATATAGATATACAGTTTGAAGTATAGACAAAGTAAACCAAAAAACATAAAGAGTAAAGTATGGAGAGCATAACGCATCCATGCAGGTGGGTAATTTAGGTCATATATAGAAATGGCCATATAGTATGAGGAAGGAAGGAGAGGAGGAGGCATTAACAAAAGCTGAATTACAGCCATCTGGAAGCTTCTGAAAGGCTCACATGATCATGTGGCTGGGAGGGGTGTCGCTCAACCTCTTTGCACATCGGTATATTTTACAAATTGAAGCAGATTGCTCTTCTCTGGGGTCCTATATGTGAAACCTTAATATGCAAGGGTGTGTTTGAAACAAAGCCAACAGCCATAGATTTACATTTCAATACATTATGAACTGAATGCTCCCATTTAGTTGAGCTCATGTCTCTGACAGTTCAAACCTTGAGGCGTTAACCCCCTCTATCCTGTCTCAGGAGCACTGACGCGCTGGTATTTAGACTGATAGTCTTAAAAACGTTGTATCTGTCTCCAGGTTTCCCTGCCTTTTGCTTGTGGCTAACCTGGCAGTGGGTTAATGGTACAGCAACAGGCAACCGGAGGATATTTATTATCCTTAATCAGCCAGAGAGAGTGACCTTGAGATTAAATAAAAAAGGAAAAATAACTTATTCTCTCTAGGTAGTCTCCCTGCTGGCTCGTGATGAATAGGTCCAATCAGCCAATCAGCTGGGCCGTTGACTACTGAAACAGAGCAGGTAGCCTACATGCTGTAGCTTGTGTATAATCTTTCCAGAACTCCTCACAAAGAAATAGGCCTATGTATGCACTAAGCTACCTGCTTTAGTTCCATGTTGCTTTGACTTTTGTTATTCCATTTTTAATTTACACCTGACACCCGCAGATCTGATAAGGCTTTGTTCAGTTATTAATAAGACCGGAAGCTCGTAGCTCAGAGATTCTCTCCATTGCTTTTCTCCATAAAAAAAAAAGGCATTATAGTAATAATTACAGTGTGCGGGAACAAAACAGCACTGAAGAAGCTAAACACAAAGGAGTTGGCTGCCAGTCACCTGGCAAAAAGCAAGATGGTGATTTAATAACTTTGGACAAAGACTTCCCTTTAGCCAATCCTATCTTTAATTAGTAAACACACGATACTAGGGAACATGTTATATTATCGTAGCAACAGCTAGCAGCCCGTAATGATTGACCTCGTGAGACCGTCCACATATTCAAGTTAGCGTTTGAAAATGATAATCAACTTCCCGCCAAAAGACACATTTGAGCGCGTAAGTACACATTATTGATTTAGTGATGCAATTTGTGGAAATTAAAATGAAGAATAATGCTGAGCTGGAGCAGGTGGCTAAAGGAGGCAGAGAAGTAAACTTCATAAACAACGATATAAAAATAAATTGCGAACAGGAACGGAGCTGAAAGTTAGATGAGGGCAGCAGCCGGCTGTCTGTGTTGTGATGATTATCCGTGTCGCTGCTGTTTGATTTAGCACCGTCTAAGTGTTTATTACAATGCAGTGAATTAATCACAGCCAAGTGAATTTATCAGGAGCAAAATGTCTGCCTTAACTATCAATGACTTTCCTCCATCTCTGGCGAACATTCTGCACTTTTTCCCTAATGTTCTCACTAGCATATATTTTCACGCGCTCACAGTATGGACGCCTCGTGTGTCATACATATTTTTGCTCACTGTGTGTGTGTGTGTGTGTGTGTGTGTGTGTGTGTGTGTGTGTGTGTGTGTGTGTGTGTGTGTGTGTGGTGTGTGTGTATGTGTGTGTGATGCTAAATAATGTGTGTGTGTTGTGTGTTGTGTGTGTTTGCGTGTGTGTGGTACAATATAATGAACTCATCTCATATCGAACATCGATTCCTTGCAATTTTTGAATTCGCAGGTACCTAATGTGCTTTTATATCGGATGAACTCAATGGATAGCCTTATCCATTATTAACAAGCCTTATTAACCTTATCAACAAGGCCCGGAAACCACCATGACTCTCTCCACACCCCACCCCTGGCTCTACATGCCACTGTACTTAATCTGCTCTTGTAAATCTAAATTGTGTGTATATATTTATATATATATTTATACTTATTTTGTTTGTTCTGTTTAACCTGCAATAGAGAACATGACGTGCACCTACATCACCAAGACAAATTCCTTGTATGCTTAAAAAACGTACTTGGCAATAAAGCTTTTCTGATTCTGATTCTGATTCTGATTCTGGATAGACTACATCCGTCACTCGGTTGTACAGAACAGCAATGCCCTCTAGTGGTTGCTTTGGATGGGTGTTAGTGTGACCAGTGTTTTTCAACCTGCGCCACGCGAGGGAACTGCAGGCGTTACGTCGGATTATAGTCTTGAAATAGACAAAATGTACAATGATAGAAAAAATTACATATGTAATTGGAAATAAATATATAATAAATATTGTTCAGTAAATATAGTATTGTCTTGATATTATTTCAACAATAGTGTTGAATTGTGCGTTCCATCATATTATATTTAGTGTTGATTTGTGTTCACTAAATTAACACACTGTGAGCATAAGCAGCGTTGCAGACTTTTTCTTTCCACTGTTTCCCACTGGCATGGGCCTTCTTGCGTAATTATTGTGTATTAAGTGGGTGCTGGCACTCCTGCGTGTGTAATTGTCAATATTTTACCGTTAGCATTTGAGGTGGTCCGCGAAAGGTCTTCATGACAATTTAGTGGTACACGAAAAGTCAAAGGTTGGGAACCGCTGACCTAGGCATAGAGTGTGACCAGGACACGACTGGTTTCTGTTGTGTTTGAACACTGGTGTTTGAACCAAATGCTTTAGTTACAGTTCCCACATCAATACTTTGCTTACTGCGATTATTCACTGCGAGGATTTCTCTTTCGTGCTAGTTGATGTTTCAGTGTTTCCACCAGGGGGCTGGGGAGATTTTTAGAGGGTTAAGGTTTGCTGCCTAATCCCATTTGAATGCGGGGAGATTGCAATTGTGATAAATAGTTATAGAGCTGACTAATGGCCATCAGAAGGAACTTACTTGTGTAAAATATTACATTTACCAAATATTTTTGACGACACAAATGTTGATCTTAAATGATTGTTTAGAATAAAGCATACCCTTATATCGTTCTTGATATGCTGTAATGGTAAAAGGAATTGGTAAAACCTAAGGCAGATTGTAACACTTTACAATATGGGGACATTAAATAACCTTTAATTAACATTACTTAAAGCAATAATAAGCATTAACCAACAGTTAACGAATGGTCTAGTAATAATTTCCTAATGGTGTTCATGTTTACCAATGGTATTCATATTAACTAAGGTAATTGTGTTCCTGTTAACTAAGGTACTAATTTATACATTATTTAACCCATTGACCCTAACCAGAGTAACTGTAACTAACAAGAACTGAACTACAATACAAAAAAACTAACCATAATCCCTATGCTAATGCTGTATAATAATGCTTATTGCTGCATTAACTAATGATAATTAATGATTAATGAATGTACCCTTATTCTAAAGTGTTACCTGGTAAGACATGATTGCGAGTCACTGTAATAAAATAAAAACCCAATCCAGAAAAGGCACATACAAGAGATCCTGGAGATACTGTAACTTTATTTACTTAAATACCACAGAATATTAGTACAGTAAATATCACACATTCCATTCCCTGCATGCCTACCTGTGTAGACTGAGGGCAAAGCTACGTAGCATCAGTACCATGTTAAAAACAATGTTCAAATCAGGCAGTGCATGACGAACAAGTCCGTAGTTAGAACAGAAAATAGTAAGAGTTAGAAGACTCTTTTTTTTTTTTATTAAAGCTCATCAATCATATATTCATCAAATGTACTGTTAACATACTGTTTATGTGGGACATCATTAAATGCCATTCAGGCCTGAAATAAAAACTTTTTTTTTGATTTGTCACTAGTGCCATCATCACAGGTTTGACAGATTCATTGGCACATATTTGTGTTGGCATGGATCATTTTAAATATGGCAGGTGCTTGCTTACTCCTCCATCCCTTATCTTTGATTTGAGACAGAAATGTAAGCTACATCATCATCAGCCACATCTGCATGAGCCAACAACATGTCATGAATCTAAAACAGAGAAGGTCTTGAACAGCAGAAATAAATGATGCCTTCACACAAACCGTTACATTTGGAAATGGTTGCATGGCCACTTAATACAAAAACAGACTTTGAAGTAACAGTAAAATACCTACGTCTGATCATACATGTTTTGAAATGCATGATGTATGGAGTAGTGCAACAGAGCGTAGGGACAACTAGGTGTTGCAGGAGTATGGAAGAAATGTGTACTTCTGTAACTTAAGAGAAACCAGTGCAGTGTAATGCATTCATAGACAATCACATCTGAATCACACACACCTACATCTATACAGTAAAAGACATGCGCAGAAGCCCATACTTATCGAAAAACAAACAAACACACAAAGAGAGCAGAGAATACTGTTCCTGGACAGCTGAGTGAGTCATGTCCGAACAAGCAATGGAACAATACGCACAAAGGCATCGACATCAGGGGGTGTGAACAAAAGCAATAGCTTGAGTTCCAGCCCTTTAAATAGAAAAGAGAGTACAGTCACAGCAACAGACACATAGTAATATTCGGTACATAAAGACACCCGTCTCCTAGCAACCAGTATTGAGTTCCAGCCTCATATCTCAACACAAATGCACTGTTTGCCACGTCACCACATAGAACGATGGTTCTTTTGGACTGGAGCTGCAGGGTTTGGTTAACAAACTCACTCCCCTAATATCCCCGGAAACATTCAAACCAATTAGTATGTTGGTAGAGTTTAAACACCCTCAAGTATTAACTAGTTAACTAGTTGTCCTCTCCGCTGAGGACAATGAGAACAATAGATCACCTGCAAAGTTAGCTGGTCATTGTAGAACCAAAATCTTAAAATTGTCAAAATTGTATTAGTTCAGTTTGAGTAACATATTCATAGCTGTTCCAAGTTTCATTCAAGTTAATGCTGTCCAATTTTTGGCAAGAACATTCTCCAAATAATCAGGAAACGCTTAATTACTGCATGATTAATTCACTTCATCATACCCTAACTTTGGGTTTGGTAAAAAAAAGAAAAAAAGCTTAAATAAAGTGTTGCATGTTGGAGAAAGCTGAGGTGAGGGGTGTTTGAAACATTCAAGATCATACATTTTTTAGGATGTGGACAGTCGTGGACATAATCATTGTATAATACATTTTTTATAAGTATTATATCCTTTTATTCAAAACCACTATTATTCCAATGATTGAAGTGCAAAGACATGTTTTCATTTGTTGTAGTGTTTAAAGGCTGTACTTCTAAAGACTATTCCCACTGTAAAGTAGGTCACAAGGACACATGTAATATCTTTTTGCACTGTCACTGTCTTCTGGCAAGCCACATATAAACAGAAATAGGGGTCACCTCCAAAAACCAACACAGTTACACAATGTGGACATGTATTCCTTCACCCCAAAGTCTCTCGGCTGTAAAATATATATGTATTTTCTATGTATATATATAAGACGTGTTTCTTCCACTACTCTCCCTTCTCATGGAGGCACGAACGCACACGCTTCCGCACGTAGAAAGCAGTGAGCGCGCTGCAGCAGGCCGTGAAGATGAAGAGAGCCACCGCGTCGTGCGCCAGGTCGCCATGGAGATTCTCGTAGAGGGGGCGCCGCTCGATGAAGTCTATGCGCAGCGCTTCGATCTGCACCAGCGTGCACAGCACCAGGAACACGTGGAAGATCTGGTGGCCCTGGCCGAAGAAGTCGCACTTGCCGGGGAACCATCTCTCCGGGTGTGGGTAGGAGAAGAAGTAGGCACTGACCAGGAAGAACACCACCTGGTAGCGGTGGTACGCCACGGCTGGGTCGCTGCAGCCCGTCTGGTAGCAGCTGTAGATGCGGTGGAGCACGGGGCTGATGTCCAGGCAGTAGGCCAGGCCCGAGGGCACCACCTGGAAGAGCTTGTGGGCGAACTTGGGCATGCCGGGGCTGGAGTACTTCCCGTAGCAGCAGCCGAGGCAGGAGAGCCAGGCAAAGAAGGCGGCGGCGGGGAGGAAGAAGCCGCGCACCCTGCTGTGCCAGTCCCTCTCGATGGCGTAGTAGAAGTGGGCCAGGGCGCTGCCGTACTGGTACACGGCCACGCCCACGTAGTCCAGGAAGTAGAAGGTGTAGTGGGAGAGCTCGGACTTGGCGGAGAGCAGATGGGCGAGCGCGCTGCAGGAGAGGTATGTGAAGGCGGCCAGCAGGACGATGAAGAGGGGCTGAGCGTGGGCGTCGCGCAGGAAGTCCACCGTCTCCGACAGCTCCTGCCACTTCACCAGGATGATAAGGGCAGCCAGGAGGTGCGTCCACACATTGAGGGCCTCATTGTGCCTCTGGAACAGTGTGAGGAAGTAGTAGCGCCAGCTCTGGTCGGGCTGCCGGTAGCCGTGGAGGATGTGGGGCTCCCTGAACACCCAGGGCACGTCGGAGGCCTTGACGGTGCACGGCAGGGTGGGGAAGGCCGACTCCAGCAGCTGGGGGATCTGCCTCAGCTGCTGGGCGTTGATGAACAGGCGACCGATCTGCTCCATCACCACCGTCGCCATGTCAATCTGGGGCCGGGGTAGAGAGAGATGTGAGGAGATGATGAAGTGATGACAGTCGAGACAGTCGATCTGTCTGTGGGGCCTTGACATGCTTGTCAGCCTGGGTCTATGGGTGTGTGTGTGTGTGTGTGTGTGTGTGTGTGTGTGTGTGTGTGTGTGTGTGTGTGTGTGTGTGTGTGTGTGTGTGTGTGTGTGTGTGTGTGTGTGTGTGTGTGTGTGTGTGTGTGTTTTGTTGTTGTCTTCAAATGGAAGACACTAAAATATTTGTTTACTCAAATATTTATAGCAATAGTCATAGGCATGTGGCAATTATGTATGTGACTTTTCCTGTGTGGCTAGTTAGGAATAAATAAGATCATGTAACAGGACCCATTTTAACAGCCATAAATGCTGTACCATTCTAAACCCTAGACTGTAATATTACTGGTTTTATTCTAATCTTCCATCTCACTGTCAGGAAAAGCCAAGCCTATCTGTATGGTTCTTCTTGTGGTCTTTATCCCTTTTTGATATTATATTTAATACATGTTTTGATTGCCTAGTATTGCTGTATTCATCGCATTTAAGGAAACAGTAGCTATAAAACGATGTAAATTGTTTTCGGTTGAACATAATATATATAAAATATCGTAAATGTCATATAAACCGGTGATCTTCCCTAATCCCCAATACATCTGAGCAGGCCTAGCGCAAAACCACAGTGCCTAACCGGAAAGAAATTGGGTGTGGAGGAATCGAGTGCCCTGCCCTCGAAGCATGTCGCAGGCCTGGAGTTCTGAGAAGCCCAGTAGACAGGGAAAGCAGCATACAGGATGTTTCCTGATGAACCCGCGGTGAACAACGAGAATAGGCGTGGACCGATTAATGGGAAGAGATTGCGTAACAGAACCCCATCCAACATGTCCCCACCCTTGGCTTCCTCCTCCGGCCCGCATGCCTTTCAAATATTTAGAGATGGACATGCTCGCCTACAGCCAGGGAGGTTGTTTATATATAAGTCAAAGTATCTCGAAATCAGAAGCACTTACATTAGGCTATCAATATGTTCCATATTTTCGTAGGCTATTACATTCAGATTAAATAGCGTATTTAGGCCCAATGTCCGTTGAACGGGAAACGAATGGAATTGGGAATAGAAATGATAACGGTCGCTCAGTGCATTACACGAATAATAAAAAATATATATTTGACAAGGTGTCCCCTCATCGCTATGCATTGAGCAGACTGTCAGATGTGTCGTTGCCGGTGAAAAAAGCATGATGAATAAAATAACGTCTTACCTTTCAGAAAATATAATCAATCCAAAGCCTTCAATAGCGCCTTTGTATTATAACCCAAATGCGCTCTAACTATAAATGGCATTGTTTGTGTGGATAAATGTTGAAAGGACAATTGTTTCAGTGGAGGAGAAGCGATCTCGGCTCTTAGAAGACCGAGGAGGAGCCGAGGATACGCCGAGCTTTTTGATAGGCAGATATTTTAGCCAATCAGCGAATAGCATGGTCTTTTTTTGTTCTGACCTGGACCAATAACTGCCCTATAGCCAAGCATCCCATTCTCATCAGAATGTATGACACGCAAAGGCTACACTATAAGGAATGTATGTTTCGTTTATTAAGGTTTTTGAAAATGGGTTGTAGTAAAGAACAACGCATGACTATTATGAACTTTCATCTAGCATGCAGTATGCCTATTCGTCTCTCTGGGCTAACATATCTGTTTCTTACAATGGCAATGGACCCGATGATCAATTGTCTATGAAGACAGACGGAAGCTATCGGTTGGATGTGTGTGTTTATTAAACTCACTGATAACACAACGAAGCAAGTGTGTGCCTTATCTGGTGCAGTGCATAACGGTTTGTTTCCGTCATATGTCATATTCTGATAGCAGGGCATATACATGCCTACCCATCACAAGACAATGTGCTTATTTAGGTTGCAAAAAAGGAAAGAAACATTAACGTGTTAATGATACGTTTTGCATTAAATGCATTACATTACATTAACATAATAAGCAATTACAACATTTGTAATTTATACAACATTTATACAAAATTATAAATTAAATTAAATTAAATATTAAATTAAATATTAAATTTAAAATAATTTTAAATAAAAAACTACACTTGAATAGCTGTCGTGTCTTGCCTCTTCATTTAACCAGGATTAGGGTTTAAGGACCTAAACCTGTACAGGCCTGTGGCCTACTGCTGAATATATAGATTAAATACATAAAGACATAAAGACACGCAACAGGTTAAACAGGCTTAATCTCTTCAACACAGCTCGCAATAAACAACTTAACAAAGAGGTTTCTGTGCAACGCTGCAACACAGACAAATAATTCACACACTGGCCGCTATGTGCCGCTGACACCACACACATTCCTTGGCATTGTGTCATCAGCTCGGTAAAGTGGGATCAGCGAGGATTGGAATATTTTTTAATGATTAGAGACACAATCTGGCATTCGTTTGCAGTCAACTGCACAGTCAACTGTCTTAAACCCTGACAGGGTATAAGAAGACAGTTACTAGTTGATAGGGAACGCTTAATCATTTTCTGAGCTTGGAAAATAAACTGGGTATGTCTCTTTTAGAGCGGACAATGTCCAGTTCTAACTTGTTCTAATCGAGTTTTAAAGAATCTTAACTAAACACAAAGTCCCAAACCAGATCACAAACATAATTCATATTTCTCTCAACACATCAAAAAATAGAATGCTCTTAAGTAGTAGAAGTGCATAAATAAACAATAGAACAGAATACCTGCAAATATAGTTAGTGCAATTTTCCACTTCCTTTTTTAATGAATGTAATTATGTAATGCATTGAAATCCATTAATATGGCGGCTATGCAGCAAGTTTGCTATTCTATGGGGTAGGCTACAGGCTGAGAGTAGGCTTACATCAATAATAAGCTCTTACATTGACTTTGGTTGGATACATATTCGGTTAAACATACTTTCATATACCTTCCTCACCAATGTGGCATACAATTGATTATTAATTCATGCCTTGGCCTTGTTCTTTGTTCCGCTGAGGATATGAGTTTCCTTAAGGTGTTGTCCTGTTGAATAAACAGACGTTTGGGCGTGTCAAGCTTAATGTTTGTATATTATTTCCTACTGGACGGAAAGTTCATGTCAATGATGAACACAATGCTTATATGATGATTCTTCATCCTTTCTAATTGCTCTTCTCTTGGTCTATATGATGTGAAACTAAAGAAGTCAACACAGATACTGTGGAAAATAATGAATGGTTGAAACACCAATTTCATGTGTATTTATATTTAAATCTAGTCTGATATATGTCACTTTTTGTGTGATCAAAGGATGGCTATCATTTAAAATAAAGTGTAAACAAGTGTACGCGTGTAATTGTTATACTTACCACTAGAGGACCCCATTTAAATAACCATTCAGGACGTCTGAATTCAACCGTTTTTGTGTAATAATCCGTGTGTGATTATGGAATATAACATTTACTTCAAGCACTCAAGCAACCACAGCATGGAATTAAATACATTTTTGTTATTTGTATATGTGAATTAATGTTTAATGTGTTCGAATTGTATGTGTCATTGGTTTACAAACGTCATTTGTGTCTTCAAGCGTCATACCTTTTCATCATAGTACACAGTTTTCTGATACTGTAATTTTTGTTGTACATCCATTAAATTCAAAAACATCCAAAAAATTAAGATTTTGGAAAATTAAATGTTAATGATTCATAAATCTACAAATCAAAATAAATTAGAAATAATAATAATAATCAAGATAAAGGGTCATTTCGAATAGGAGCCAAATAGGCATATACACAACAATTATATAATACTATAATATGAAAGGAAGGTAAACATTCGAAAATGTTATGTGTTGCCAAGATAATGATCAGATGTCTTTCGTTAGTTGATTATTTGTAGACTTCAACCCAAATGGAAAATGTAGTTGTTCAAAAGGTTATTTTGCGGTGTTCCGACTTTTACTTTGAAGGAAATTAACGTTTAATGACCGGAAGTTCTTATGTCAGACAGTCATTGAGCTCGGTAAAAGTCGCAGGTGTCTTGTTATCTTCGCTCTCTAGTATTCTTATATTTTTTATTCTTTTATAGAACAACATGGGCGCTTGTTTGGCGCTTTGTTCCCTGGCCAGCTGTGTAAGTACATCATTTATCCATCCATTTGTTGTATTGAGTCGGCTCTATTTGGCATATCAGCTCCCGCATTCAGTAATAATAAATAGCAATGGTTGTCGAATAAGTAAAGCATATCAACCTTAGATGATTGATTGTTAATATCATGTACAACACACGCATACACACGATGCAGGCTGTATTGGTTTCCAAGATGACGGTTCAAACCAAACATGTACATTTCTAAGCTAAACAACCTCAACATATAGACTCAATCGTGTATATCGTGGTTTTAATTTAAAGCAATTGCAAATTGGTTTGAGGTGGCATATGACTCATATAACATGATGAGGCTGGGAGTTTGTGCGGTTTGATGACTGTTCCTTGTTCCTCTTCCTGCCAGGCCTCCTGTCTGTGCGGGTCAGCGCCCTGTCTTCTGTGCGGCTGCTGCCCTTCCTCCAAAAACTCCACCATCACACGCCTGATTTTCTCATTCTTCCTGCTCCTCGGCACCATCGTGTCTGTCATAATGATCCTCCCTGGGATGGAGGAACAGCTTCGAAAAGTGAGGCTCCTGAATGTCACACATACAACATTATCCAATCAAAGGTGTCACAAGGATTTGCAATGCTTCGCCACATTGTTTCTTGCATGTGCTTTCTGTGACATGATGTGTTCTACAAATAACAAACTGCATACATATAATTGATAGAGATCTTCTTGAAAATCTTTATTTTAAAGAAATCAGAAAAGTTTAAGCTATTGTTTGATTTCAATTTGTTTTTCGTTTGGTAGATACCAGGGTTCTGCGTGGATGGAAACAGAATACCTGGCCTTGATAACCTAGTGGACTGTGATGTCATCCTTGGCTACAAGTCTGTGTACCGCATGTGTTTTGCCATGACCTGCTTCTTCTTCTTGTTCTCTGCTATTATGATTCAAGTCCGCAGCAGCAAAGACCCTCGTGCTGCTGTCCAAAATGGGTAAGTAACTGGTAACGACAGATGATTTGATATTTAATATGTCTTTGTTCTGTTGTATGAGAACATATACATATCCACAGCAGTTTGGTTTGGCCATGTGTGATGTTATAAAATAAAGTTATTATTTTTTGTTTCCTAGATTCTGGTTCTTCAAGTTCCTGATTCTAATTGGGATTACAGTAGGAGCCTTCTTCATCCCTGGTGGAATGTTTCATACTGGTGCGTTGTTTCTGCTTGACTGCTTCTAATTAAAATAATTGCAGAGCAGTAACGGCAATGCACTTCTGCTTGTAAAAGGCTTCTTCATCACTTGGACACAAGACACAAGAATATTCTCTACTAGAATGCCATTGTTGTGTCATTTCAGGGCTTCCACATCTATGCCAGATTGTTGAGTTAAAAATGAAATACAATAGACATGGCTGGCAGTGTTTGTTAATTGTAGCCCCTGTTTGAGCAGATAACGAGATGGGCTGTGATGAATACGTTGTCTGTTCCACAGTTTGGTTTTACTTTGGAGCAGTGGGATCGTTCATCTTCATCATCATCCAGCTCATTCTCCTCATCGACTTCGCCCATTCCTGGAACAAGGTGTGGGTGGCGAACGCTGAAGAGGGGGACAATAAGTGCTGGTTTGCAGGTACTCGATTAAAATGAGACATTTTGTGTTTTTTTGTTCTTAAATGTAATATATTACATTACTCTAGAATTACTCTTAGTTGTCTTTACAATTATGTGTTTGCTTGCATCGAGGATAGTGATTTATAAATGTATTTGCAAAGCAGGTAGGTGTTTAATGCATATGTTTGACCCTTCAGGCTTGCTGTCCTTCACGGTCCTCCACTATGCGCTGGCGTTCACAGCGGTGGTGCTGTTCTACGTGTACTACACCCAGCCTGACGACTGCACTGAACACAAGGTCTTCATCAGCCTCAACCTCATCTTCTGCGTCATCATCTCTGTCGTCTCCATCCTGCCCAAAGTCCAGGTACACTCACATTCATTCCCTGGTGGGCTTGAATAGGGCTTGAAGTCAGGATGTTTTTCGGGAGCAATAATTTAATGAGGGTCTCCAGATTTTTACTCATAGATTTAAATAACAACAATAGTTTGGCTGTTGTTTTTTTACTTTAACAATGCAGATTTGTTTCCAGACCTGGCCTATGAGTTATGGCCCCTGGAACTATCAAGCTGAGATGTTTGCCCGGATAAGCAAATACATAGTATATATTGTGTATATATATTGCTATGTTTATGCAAAAACAAAATGGCTTCTGTTTATTGTATGCAGAAATGTATACACCAGCATGAGAGCTCCACCAAAAAGGTACCAGAGCACAAAAGCTTACTTATTTGGTAGAGGAAAAGTATCCGAATTCTTAGCGATGCAAAGTCCAAAAAGTAATTATATCTGAAAATTTATCCTAACTACTATTAACTACCAGGAAATGCAGTACATTAAAAATTTGCCTTGGACTTTTATAATTTAAAGTAAGGGAAATATGTCCTGAGTCAGTTGTAACTGAGCATCTAATGTTTTGGCAAGTCATTGTGTATGTGTGTGTGCGTGTCACTTCTCATTATGTTACAGGAAGCTCAGCCTCACTCTGGTCTACTTCAGGCATCTCTTATCTCACTCTACACCATGTATGTAACTTGGTCTGCAATGACCAACAATCTAAGTGAGTCGCTGTTTTTTGTGCTCTAATATTGCAACAACAAACAAAGGTGTTGCGTGTTAATTCTGTTTAGTTTCTGTCCGTTATTTTGTGCTGGTGAGTTCACTCCACAAAGTGTGGGTGAACAGTTGCAGTGTGTGCTAATAATTTGTATATAATGTGTGAAAAAAAGTTTTTTACTATGTTACATTTCTAGATTGATCTCATTTTTTTTTTTTACCCCTTGTAGGTCATTATTTTGAATAATATGACATAAATATGGTTAATGGTCATAGCACATAATAGCCACTAGAGAACGGTACACTTTGCACATAATTTAATCTGGTGAAAGGAGTTTGCCGGTTTTCATAGACCCCCCGGTTATTGTTGATATTGTCTATGTAAAACACCCATGATTTTTGTTCAACTCACCCACTCACTAGTGGGCACTATTAGAAAAAAACGACCAAGCCAGGGCAGTTTTGTGTGCGCTATCTTGTGGTGGACCAAACGAAGAGACAGCTATGGGAGCTGCTAAACACTAGAATGGATGTCAGTGGCTCGCCAACTGCCCAATTTCAGTGAGTTTATCAGAAATGTCAGATTTACATCTTCACATAGACACTATCAACAACTAACCTGGGGTCTTAGGATTTTAATGCCATGTGTAAAGGCACTTTGCCCCTTCTTTTTATTCATTTTTCAAATATTGTAATTAATTTTGTGTGTTTGTGCATGTGCGCGTGTGTTCAGATCGTAACTGTAACCCCAGCCTGCTGAGTCTGGTGTCCAACGGGAGCGCTGCCCAGCTCGCCACCGGCACCAACCCAGAACACCTGCAGTTGTGGGACGCCCAGAGCGTGGTTGGCCTCGTCATCTTCCTGTTCTGCACGCTCTACGCTAGGTCTGCACCCGAGCCCGTCTGGGCCAGTTATAGACAAATTGTAATGTTCACTAACCACTCTCTCCTATTAACTTATTATCTCTCCCCCCCCCCCTTCCCCCAGTATCCTCTCCTCCAGCAACACTCAGGTGAACTAGCTGATGACTAGTAGTGTTGGAACGTACCCCTAACTCCCCTCTGTCTCCCTCTCTCAGTATCTACTACTCCAGCAACACTCAGGTGAACTAGCTGATGACTAGTAGTGTTGGAACGTACCCCTAACTCCCCTCTGTCTCCCTCTCTCAGTATCCGCTCCTACAGCAACACTCAGGTGAACTACCTAGTGACTAGTAGTGTTGGAACGTACTCCTAACTCCCCTCTGTCTCCCTCTCTCAGTATCCGCTCCACCAGCAATACTCACGTGAACTAGCTGATGACTAGTAGTGTTGGAACGTACCCCTAACTCCCCTCTGTCTCCCTCTCTCAGTATCCGCTCCTCCAGCAACACTCAGGTGAACTAGCTGATGACTAGTAGTGTTGGAACGTACCCCTAACTCCCCTCTGTCTCCCTCTCTCAGTATCCGCTCCTCCAGCAACACTCAGGTGAACTACCTAGTGACTAGTAGTGTTGGAACGTACTCCTAACTCCCCTCTGTCTCCCTCTCTCAGTATCCGCTCCACCAGCAATACTCACGTGAACTAGCTGATGACTAGTAGTGTTGGAACGTACCCCTAACTCCCCTCTGTCTCCCTCTCTCAGTATCCGCTCCTCCAGCAACACTCAGGTGAACTAGCTGATGACTAGTAGTGTTGGAACGTACCCCTAACTCCCCTCTGTCTCCCTCTCTCAGTATCCGCTCCTCCAGCAACACTCAGGTGAACTACCTAGTGACTAGTAGTGTTGGAACGTACCCCTAACTCCCCTCTGTCTCCCTCTCTCAGTATCCGCTCCACCAGCAATACTCACGTGAACTAGCTGATGACTAATAGTGTTGGAACGTACTCCTAACTCCCCTCTGTCTCCCTCTCTCAGTATCCGCTCCACCAGCAATACTCACGTGAACTAGCTGATGACTAGTAGTGTTGGAACGTACCCCTAACTCCCCTCTGTCTGCATCTCTCAGTATCCTCTCCTCCCAGCAACACTCATGTGCACTACCTAGTGACTAGTAGTGTTGGAACATACCCCTAACTCCCCTCTGTCTCCCTCTCTCAGTATCCGCTCCTCCAGCAATACTCAGGTGAACAAGCTGATGCAGACCGAGGAGGGGGGAGGCTCCGGGGGGGAGGGTGTGGTGGGGGAGGACGGCCTCCTCAGGGCCGTGGACAATGAGGAGGAGGCGGTGTCCTACAGCTACTCCTTCTTCCACTTTCACCTCTGCCTCGCCTCCCTCTACATCATGATGACCTTGACCAACTGGTACCAGTGAGTACTCCACCCTGACCTCTGACCTGGAGACACCACTGGGGTCCTGACCTCTAATCTACTGGGGACCTGACCTCTGACCTACTGGAGACACTACTGGGGTCCTGACCTCTGACCTACTGGGGACACTACTGGGGTCCTGACCTCTGACCTACTGGAGACACTACAGTGGTCCTGACCTGCTTGAGACTCTAGGGCTGTCCCCGACTAAGCATTTCCTTAGTCGACTAAACGCAAACCATCCCAACTAATAGTCAACTATAGTCATATTTTTTTTTCCAGTTGTGGATTTTAATCTGAATCATTGTTCTATTTAGTTTCTACATTTAATTCTAATTATTCTTAAGAATGCAAGAAATACTCCAAAACTGTAAACAAATAGACGGCCCAAATCTCAATGAGGGGGGCCGACTCGTTTTGTAGGCGTTCTTTTTCAATTGGTGCACCATACAAATCGGCCATAATACCAAACAATTTACATATCGAATGTCAGTTTGAATGTGTATTTTATGCTTGGTTACACCCACACTGGAGCTTTTTTGACCGGCTTTTTACTGATGTAGAGCTAGCGGGATACGCTTTTATTTTAACGTTACATTCATTCAGGACATTTCGAAACGTGAGAAGTATCTGTTTTAATTGCGTTTCACTTTGGCTGCTGTTTGGGGCAGGGTAGTTTGTATTTCGCCTCATGTGTAGAAATATTTACCAATCGATGGTTCTATATCAGTAACAACCATTTTTGATGTATTGCAACTCTGTAAATATTGCAAGTCTGTAAATATTGCAATACGATATTATTATTATTATTTATTTTTTTGTGCGATTTTATATTTAGTGTGGTTTAACGTTGGAGTTCTGGTTCTACAGGTCCAGCTCATTTTTATTTTTTTATGAATGTGGTCGAACAGAACATAGTTGATGGCAATTGACTATTGGCATCAACTAATGTATGAAACTTCACTCTCACTCCTTTGGATTCCACTAAGGACTCAAAATACTTGACCAAATCAGTTGTAGTTGTATTAGTGGTGCCTTTCTTTCTGAGATGTTTCTCTCTGCTTGTCCCCAGGCCAGACACGAGCATCCAGAGCATGAGCAACAGCATGCCGGCTGTGTGGGTGAAGATGGCGTCCAGCTGGCTCGGCCTGGCCCTCTACCTCTGGACCCTCCTGGCACCGCTCGTCTTCCCGGACCGGGAGTTCAACTGAGCTGCCCGCGCCTCTCTTTCTTCATCTGGTGGTTGTCGTCTGTCTGCTTCTATCTGCCGTAGGATGTCAAGATATATAACGGATCATATTATGGTACATAGGATGTAATTCTCCATGCTGGTTTATCGGTTTTATTGTATTTCTATTCCCTGGTTGTCTGTTTATATATTTTTTATGTTTTTGTGTCCTTATATTTGGATAATCACTGCATAAGACGAGTAGACGGGTTTTGATTTGGCAACAATATCTTTGTTAACTTGCATGCCTTGTCAAAGCTTGGCAATGGGCTGCATACTCTACGCCTCATGTTTGAGTTGGGAATTCCCTCTTCAGAACCAACCAGGCCATGACTGATTGGCCCGTTGCTGAGTCTTGCTGATTGGCTGAGTACATCAGCGCTGTGGGTTCCAGGGACAACCCCCAGGGTGCCCCTGAGTGTGACTGTTAGATAAGGCTGGGCTGACACACCCTGACAACACGGCTCCTCTTGCCGCGAGACGCTATCAGAGCAACGCGTGAGAGAGGGGTATTAGTTGACCTTTTCATTCGCCTAGCATGGGTTCAAAAGGGCTGTGAGGGCCCCTCTGGGTTCTGCCATGCGCCAACATCTTTGCTTATACTTTATAATAATTTGGGGCCCCCCAAAGGTGCTTCATATTTAGCGTGGCTCTAACCCGATATCTCTTGTTTACCCTGATGACTAGATGAGATCAACTCTGGATTAAGTCCAGGCTTTACATCCTGTTAATCAAACCATGGTTGTTGTTGTTCCAAGTCTGGACTTGGTCAATGATCTTTGGTGCTTCACTACTACTCTGAATACATCCCAGATCAGCCTGGAGTTCACCTCTCCTCTGAGTACAATACAGATCAGCCTGGACTCTGGTTGCTGAGTCAGTGGTAGAGCAACACACACATGGGTTATTTTCATCAGTGGATGGTGTTCTGGGTCTCACAGGGGCCCTCAGTAATAATACCGTTGTGTGCTCTTCATTCAGAACCCTAGTTTGTGGTCAAGAAGACCATTTCACAGCCACGGTGCCATATACCTACGAATCACAACACAATTAAAAAGGGACATACACCATTTCAAGAACATTAAGTGGAAATTAATGGTCCAGATCTAACTGATCGTTTGTGGGTAAAGTGATTTTATGCATAATGCATTTACCTCTTTATGAATAGTTATGCAATAGTTAAAATATTTTGTAATTTAAAAAGAAGTTGTCAGCACAATATGAATATTATTGTTCACGTTGAGTATTTAAAAAGAAATGCTAAGATTTCAAATACTTGTTTCTCTGCTGGTGGAAGTACTGTAGATTGTTATTATCAAGAGTGATGAATTGAAAATGGGATGTTATGATGTGTCAAATACCGGTGTACGAGGGCTGCTTGCTCCATTTAATGGCGCACGAATGATTAACTTTTTTTCTATAGGGAGAACGTCCCAAAAAACGATGAAGTGCCTTGTCTGCATTTCAACATGAATTAGTTACTTTGTTTAGTTTTGAACTTGGCTTTCATATCGTGGAAAAGGCAATCGTTGCACGTCATAAGGCTAAGACCTTGCTACGTGTATAATATAGGAATTGGTCATGCACATTTAGTTCAAATAAATACCTTTCAGTCAAACCTTTTTGCTTTGGTCCTTTCGTCAGTTTGAATCTAGCACTTTGGTTTTCCTCAGCGTTCCTACTTCTATCCACCAGGTGGAACTAGATATCTTCCAGGCACACTATATTCCTCTTGTTATACTGGAACAGTCACGTTCCTGTTGTACTGGCCTTTGATGCATTGATGCAAGCAAGTGCACCAAATGATACAATAATGGTATAATGTCAACAACAGTATAAGCCTAAGGAAAAAAAAAAAAAAAAACAAGACTCATTTGAGCTGCCCTGTACTGTTGAATGATCTGCGTCTAAAAAAACTGCTTCAGCCCAAAAATTATATTAAGCATTTCCTTTTTGGTTATTGCTTAAGGGGGTCTCCGTTGACCGTAACCTCTCCCAGAGGAGGCTTGGGGTTAAGGATCTAGGCATGAAGGACTGCCTCTGAACGATTCGCTTCGCAAGCCGCCTCTAATCTACTGAACTCCACGGACTGACCTCAACATATTAATTGTGAAAGGTCTATGCCCTAACTTGAACTCTGACTTTATCAGTGACTAGCAATGGAATTAAAACTAGACTATGCGTCATTTTATACATTTACATTTAAATTTAGAATGTGGCAAGGTAGGTGTTGAAAAACATTCTAAACATTATGTCCTCCTATTATAACTAAGTGACATCAGCTTTTCATGGTCATACATCTGTGATGTGGACACAGTAATGCGATCTGATGTGGATGTTAGTAATGCATGCATATTCAGTTGTGTAATCACATGGACCAACTTTGTCTAACGACATTGGTGGGATAAGCGGGGTCACAGGGAATGTGTGAGCTACTTCTTGTCCCGTTTCAGGGACGGAGCACTGTGTATCACACACTTAACTGTGTGCTTTCATCTTCATTTGACAGTGAGATGCGGCTTGTTGACTCTAGCTGCTCCAGTCACTAAATCCAGGTGGCAGTGTCTGGAAGTCTTAAGGACATACTGCCCGCTGTGGTCGTCCCCCAACCCCAGCCTCCTGCCTGCCAATCTCTGTCGCTCCCTAACGTTTTTTTCATGTGTTCTTTCTTATGTTTTGACAGCTGATCATGTGACTCTCCTTATGGTTACAGTAGTATAAATATATACTATTGTGTATACTAAAGTTACTAAAGGAGGCATCGCTTTGGTTGAGATTTTGCCATTGTTATTATGAAGTGTTACTTATTTGTGTAACAGTAAACAGTAGTGCCGTGAAGTGTCTGCTCACACGTTAAAACAAGAGTAGGCCTACTGTCTATATTGACCTGTCAAAGTGAATGCTATAATGCAATCATGCATTTCTAATGCTAACGCTTCACCTGTTCCGGTGACTTCTTCAGTCAAACCACAGAGAGGAGGAAACATCTGTGATACTTTGTTTGAAACTCAAACACTTCTGACAGTGTTTCAGGACGGGAAATGTCCCCCCCGTCCTCTTGTCCACTGCTCTGGTTGAGCAGATTGTGTGAGCAGAGTGGAACAGCCATCAGAGTGGAAGTCCTTCCAACATGGTAGCTTTTAGTGCACATGGCCTGACTGATACAGCCAGGTAAAAGCTACCACAAAACAACACCCAAACGCATATCTATATATCCGTATATCTTGAATAATTTGCCCTATTGTGACTTAATGTGATAGTTTTCCCTGGTCAACATTTCCTACAAACGTTGCTAGGTTCCTTATAACTAACACATTCCTGCAGCTTGTCCAAACACAACAGTCTTAGAATCCAACACAGGGTTCCTCAGTTCCAGTGATGTTTGTGTTTTTTCTCTCCTCAGTGAGATTGCTGCTTTCTTACATGCTGCTGATTTAGCTCTATGTTTTGCCTTGCAGAAAAGGATTCTCTCCCTTATCGGCCCGTTCTGCACTGTGACCATCAAATTAGCCCTTCCCAAGGCGTAACAACTCCCAACGGCGCCAGACATCCAGATACAGACTAGCTACTGCTCATAAATCCCTCTCTCATTCCTCTTCTCATCAAGCGGACAAACACACTCAAACGTTTTTCAATCCCCCTGGATGCATAGAAGATGGAATTTTGCCATCCTATATGTACACATTGCAATTAATTGTGTAGTAACATGTTATTTCCCAATGTATTTAAAAATGGATCATTATTAAAAGATGAGTTGTTTTTACTGCACGTTGACTCGGATAGTGTTTATCATAGGGATTACTGTACTGAATGAATGAGTTGAACTACATCCACAGGCCAGAGGACTAAGCAACACAGTTTTAATGTTTGCACCGCAGTTCTCATACAGATTGACTGTTAGATTAGGGCATTATTTGCAGTAGCAGTGTGTTGTGAGTACATTTTGCATCCATGACCAACTATTTGTGGAATGACTGAAAAGGCAGTCTGAGGTGTGATTGGGTTTTAAGTCTGGGATGCAGGGACACTCATTTAAACTCTGCGTGCAGAGGGGATAAAGAGTTTCGGTCCTGCTGGTGGGTTTCCACTGGAAACATTAGCCAATATTTAGCCCTGATTCGGCTCTACGGGACAGGGAAGGTGTTACTAAGTTATAGGGGGGGAAAGGGTGTCCATGACCTGCAGGCTGACTCACAGGGCTGTCCTCAAACTATTTTGCTGAATAATAAGAAAACTATACGGCATGATGAGCACATTCCACAGAGAGGAAGGAGGCACACTCCTCCATTTAGTCTGGCGGCGCACCCTCACATTCAGTTTGTCTTTGGATGCACTGCTCTATCCTGAACCCCAAGTCTGAATACTTCATGTGTGTGTGTGTGTGTGTGTGTGCACGTGCATGTGTGCGTCTGTGATGTGTGTGTGCGCGTGTGTGTGTCCATGCCTGTGTGTGATGTGTGTGTGTGTGCACAGGGCTTCCTGTGCGCATGCTCTTCCTGTGCCTCTCTAATGCAGTTATATAACAGTAGGCAGCACAGCCGGCGTCTGCTGCTGTGAGGCGAGCGGTCTGGTTACATAAGCCTGTCAGAGCCCTACTGGAGCAATAGGGAGAACGCACACACACACAGGCACACACGTACAAAGCACACACATAAACAGGTACGCGTGCACTTATACACACAGGCACTCACATACCTTTGCGCACACACACAGACACACGTATGCGTGCACACGCATGCACACACAGACACACGTACGCACGTGTGCACACACACATATGCAAACACGGCACACACACGTGGACACACACACATATGCAAACACCGCACACACACGTGGACACACACACAAGCATCACAGTGTGTCCTTGTGCTCCTTCTACTGTCTCCTGCTGCGTCTCACACTTCCTCCCACTCCTTCTCCCTCCCTTCTTCTCTCCCCCACCTCCTCCCCTCACACTAGTTACTTTCCTTCTATTTTCACTTCAGTTTGAGGCTGTTTTGTTAAATTAACAAGAGCCCTTAAAAATGTAGCATTCTAGCATGCCCTGCATGCAATTTACTTATGGAAGAATCAGAGTAAAGAGCTGTGTATATATATATATTTATACATATATAATATAATTAATATATTGTTTGGTATAAATGTATAACAAAACGATGTTGACGTTGCTTTCATATATTTCCTGAGGGAATCTTAATTTAACCTTCGACTAGCGGTGAAACCATGGCAGGAGTGTGAGTACAGTGAGGGGAGCAGAATGTGGCTAAATGTTCTGAACCAGCTGCATGCTGGCCTGTAGTCCAACCTTTGATCTCCAGGGAACCAGAGGACCTGCCTGTAATGGCCTTCCACTTTATCTTCAGCCCCTCATTGGACGTTGAGCGATGACATCACATCAGCAGCAGGAGCCATTGGATTCTCCCCCTGGCCCCTTGATGAGCCCCCACATCCATCTACAGGGGAATTGATTTGTGTTCCAAGGTGCTGACCTCTGACCTCTGTGTGTCCTGCGTCTTCAGCCTCCATCTCGTTCTGGAGACGGGCTCGTCCTTCATGTTGTAACCGGGAGGGGAGGAGAGCAAACTACAGGGTGATACCATGGGAACCACCCTGTCCCTGACCGAACCAGACCTCACTAGAATCAAAAGTAAAATCTGATTAACACAGGGAATAACCAAATTAGCATTCAAACTGTATTTTAAAATGTTTTTTATGTTTTGTTTAATAAATTTTAAGCAATTCGTTTTAGACCAATTGCTACTCATTGCCCACTTCGACCATCTCAAGACTATGTACCCTGCCCGCCAAGTGGAGCCAATGGGGGAGGAGGGGAGGAGGGAAGGGGGCGGGTCCGCCTTGAACTCTTGGTGGTGCGGAGGAGCTGACGTCATCACGTCGTGTTGCGCTTACCAACTGAACGCGGCGTCGCGGCGGTCCAGTTTGACGGCGATGAGCGGAGAGAGGAAGACACCTTCGCGGTGTCTCTAGAAACGGGCTGCTGCTGTTGGTTTGTCCCCGTCGATTCCACGCAACCAGCAACAGATTCCAGGAAATGCGGACTTCTGACCGTTTCGTTGTGGGATAAATGACTTCAACACCCACCACGTCGTAGAAAACGGTAAGCATTGTAACATGACTGTCTGTGTGTTGTTATATCGCTATGTGTGTGGTTATGTGGGTTATTTTGGGTGTTACATGGCTGTGGGTGTGCACCGTGGAGACTGTAAACATCTGGTGTGAAGTTAAGGACGCTGGCGGTCAGTTTGGTCAACAAGCTCACACGAAGTTCAGATGCCACATAAAATGTTAGAATAAATGTTAGGATATTGCAACGTGCAAAGATGCAACATCCTCAACACGTTGTCGACCGTCTCTCGTCTGGTGTTGTTGCGTTATTATTTATTATTTGAGACGTGGATCTTATTGGGAATATTTTCCGTCTCATAATTGTAGTACTTCCCTTGACATTGTTGAATGTAACAGGGACGTCTGTCAACAGAAAACAAGATGAGTTTAGGCTGTGCGCCTCGACATTTAACAACATTGATACCCCTATCTGTAAGAAGCTTTGAAAGACAGCCAACCTCTAAATACCGTCTAAATCACGGAGCTCCGAGACATGTATTGAATGGGGAAACACCTTCACCTGCCAGATTGTTAGGGGATGACATCATCATGGTGCACTATTATTGATACGACGCGATGTGACAGTTGGAGTAAAATGATCCAGAAGTGCGTGATGATCTGCACTAGGCTACAGCAGATATCATTTGCGTGAATTGAAACTATATCTCCATATGACTCATTGTTTATTGACCTTCCCCAGACACACTACACACATTATCAGCATGTCCTGAGTTGCAGTTTTAACATCCATCCACTGCTGCATGCCTGCTTTCCATGACAAGGGAGCTTCCAGACATTTTACTGAGTTGTAAATCACCACACTGGAACTACGTCGTCTAGGAAATAATAAAAAAAAAACAGCAACTTGGCACAAAGGAGCCGAGGAGCTGTCGAGTTAAGACGACATTTGTGGAAAAAGGAACCAACTGTCATGCAAAAACGTGGTTGTGCTGCCAACCCCGTCATGATGTAGTGCAACTGAGTGTGTAACACTAGGGGTGGGGGGCGGGGGGTGCAGTGTCACTGCCCGTCACCGGGGGCTCCCTACTGTAAAGTACAGCACACAGAGACGCTGCAGTGCCGTGAAGTGTCAGACCTCAGCCCGATGGAGCGGACTCGAGTGGAGAGTGGCAAATATGCAATTATTTCTTATTGAATCAGCACAAAGTGGTCGTGGAGCGCCGGTCCGGGCCGAATGGAGAGCACTTGTAGTGCTGCTGACTGTAGACGGGGCCCCTACCTCAGCACCACCCACGCACATTACTGCATTCCACACGCACGCTCACACACATCCCCAACACTGGGATCATGAAATAAGTCGACCTCTAAGCTCTGAGATTATGAGTATAGTAGTGTAGTTGGTTAAAGCTCCTGTTCTTTGGCAAATGTGTTTAGAAAATGTGGTGGCTAATTGTGTGTAATTACCATGATAGTGAAAGTGAAAGTGGTGAAGCCAATAATCTGCCAGTGGAAGGGTTTATCATCAGTTGTGTGCTTAAGTGGATTGCTTTTTGTTCATGTGAATATGTCCTGTGAGTTCGTTTGGACATGATTAAGGTTATACAGAGAGCTCTTAGCTATTTTATACACAGCATCTGTGTGTTTGTGTGAGTGTGTGTGTGTGTGTCCTGCAACTCTCCCTGGCACAATGAACACTTCAGATGGGAAGGGCAATTTCCTGCCAAGACACAGAGCTGCTTACACACACACACACACACACACACACACACACACAGACACACACACACACACACACACACACACACACACAGAGAAAGCAGCACATGCGTCTGTCATACCTATCCTTCATCCCGCTCACTGACTCAGCTAGCAGGAGGCAACATGTTGATGACGAACGCTCAGTGCATGAAAAGCCATCGGCAGTGGTAGTGTTGGGGTGTAGCGTCGCTAGGCTTCACCCGCTCAGATAGATAGATCTCTGCTAACCCTGCTGGAGCAGGAGTTCAACCAGTGAGGGTGGAGAATGGTTCAGCGTGTGGTTGTGTTCAATGGGGATGCATGTAAGCATGAACTCTAGTGTATGTCAACTGTTCTGTGTGGTTTATTTTGTGAAATGTTCATATATTTAAATAATGACAGAAGTGCTTTTCATTTTCTATTTAAGTAAATAGCAGCAAAGAGGAAAATTATATTTCTTCATATTCTTGCATTAGAAGAAAGGATATAAAGTCACCACACACACACACACACACACACACACACACACACACACACACACACACACACACACACACACACACACACACACACACACACACACACACACACACACACACACACACACTAACATACATTATTGTTGGTTGTAATATGAAACACAGAACCACCTTTGTACTTTGACCAATCAGCAGCATATGGAGAGCTGGATATCTAGCTGGTCAAGATGAGCATGACTCGTTGGTGACTTGTTGGTCCTATGATCACAATCTGGAGAGGAACACTACAGCATGGTTCGGTTTTAATTCAGTCACCTTTGAAATCAAGGATGTGGCAACAGAGAGTGGGAGTCTTTGTTTACCATCTACAGTCTAGCAATGAGCACGTTATAGTTATTTTAGTCATATTCTAAACAGACATTTGCTATTATTTCATTCCAAACAACACATTTCTTTAATTATAAAAATGATCTGTTTTCTGAATGTATCACTGCCCGAACAGAAGACATAAAAAAATTGTAGTCCCATAAAAACTTTCTTTATAGACTCCCATATAAACCTTTATAAAATATGGCACCATCCGATCGTCAACAAAGCAGGCGGGACTACCGAGGTCCATTGAGTTTCCTACCAATCAATGAGGAGTCCCCACTACTTGGCAGAGAGACTCCTGCTCTTGCCTGAATCATTAAGTATGAGTGTGTGAGTGCATGTGTGTGAATGGGTGTGTGAGTGCATCTGTGTATAGTGAGTTTACAGTAGTGTTGTATCGCCAGTACAGTTCACTTCAGTTCTCGCCAGGATGGTGGCCATGTTGCTTACAAATCAAGAGAGCTAGCATGGTGCGGCGGTCCAGTTGCGTGGTGTGTGTGGAGGGTGTGCTTCCTACCCGTGAGCATGGCAGCGTAGCGAGCCCCTGGTTAAGTAACGCTACAGAGTACATGGCGGGTTGGACAGGAAGCCCAGATATAAGGGGCAGTTTTAATAGCTCACTGATTTTTACACTCCTGTTTAAAACGCGGTCAATCATTACCTGCCACTGTAGGCTAGTTGGAGGCCGGTGGAATGTTAGAAGGATTTTTTAGTTTTTATTACAAGCTTCGTTCTTTAAGATAGGACGAGAGGCGTGGCAATTAAACAATATGTTCACATTTTGAATACAATGGATGTTCAATATACAAGTTTATTCAATTAAGTGTGTGTGTGTGTGTGTGTGTGTGTGTGTGTGTGTGTGTGTGTGTGTGTGTGTGTGTGTGTGTGTGTGTGTGTGTGTGTGTGTGTGTGTGTGTGTGTGTGTGTGTGTGTGTGTGTGTGTGTGAGCATATGTGCTTTCTGTGTGTGTTGCGTGAGGGTTAGCATGTTTGTGTGTGTGTGTGAGAGAGAGAGTGTGTGTGTGTGAGATAGTGTGTGTATATGTGTTAATGCGAGCTCCTGTGCCCCACCACAGGTATGTGTGTGGTGAGAGCCAGGCCAGCAGCTCAGAGAGACAGATGACTCTCTGATAAAAAAAGAATGAATAAAGACTGGTGCTGGCCGTGACCAGGAAGAAATGAGTGCATTAAACCTCCCAGTGTCTTCTGACGGCCCGGCCCCACCAGAGGCGATGCCTAGCGTTTAGCAATGCCTCCCGTCCACTTTGTATCAGACACAATATCGCGTGGGCCAAGGGATTGTGGGAAGGCTTGCATGCCAGCGTGGTCTTGCGGCACGTTGAAGGATCGGGACAAAAGTTGAACTTCAGTTCACTTTATGCAAATGAGCGCGTATTGTGGTGGCAATCAAACATGTGATTGGACAGTCGCCATTCAGTGAGTCCTGGCGGACCATACGGACTCTTGTTGAATTAAATTTCCTGGTTTTAAGCACTTCCATCGACAACGTTGTGAACTCCCACGAGCAGCAACTAGAGAGGGCACAGGGCGATTCCACGCGATGTCAAACGCGAGGCAACGCGTCTGGTGGGGCCTGGCCGTTAGCCGCTTACATAAACAATAGATGTATGCTGAGCCTATTCACTAACTTGTGTTGCAGGCAAGGTATTGATATTTATTTCTCTCTCTCTCTATTGTCTCTATTCCTCCCTGATCCATTCCTGGATGCTTCTGGCCCTCTACGTTTATTTTGAAGTGGTCATCGATGTTCCATTGTTTCCCTTTTCCTCTCTTGCTGTCAGTTATCTACATGTCCACATTTCCTCTTTAATTTTGACTTGGTCCAGCAGTACTCGAAAAACCACACGTGTAGAAATGTCAGTGTAAATTGCAGTTTTGGTAGATTACTTCCCCCCCCCCCCCCCCCCCCCCCCCCCGTGTGTCCATCAGCATCTCTCTCTCCCCGATCAGCGTCTCTCTCTCCCCGATCAGCGTCTCTCTCTCCACGATCAGCGTCTCTCTCTCGCCCCGATCAGCGTCTCTCTCTCTCCCCCATCAGCGTCTCTCTCTCCCCCATGCGGTGCTTCCTGCTGTAGTTCGGGGCTTCCCTTTGGTAGCCAGGCTGCTGCTGAAACAGCCAATCAGGATTAGCAGGGATTTCAGCTCTGTGAGGGCATGTGTGTGTGTGTCAGTGTGTACCCAAACCTCGGGAATCCATCCAGCTCTGCCGGAGATCTGACAAACCCGTGCAGGCAGCGGGCCGCGTTGTTCTACAATAACCCCCCCCCCCCCCCCCCCCCCCAATGTCCCTTCCTGATCCACAGTCTTTAATACGCTCAGAGAACACTACAGCTGGGACTGGAGTCTCCTGAGAGTGTCCCTGTCTATCTGTCTGTCTGTCTGTCTGTCTGTCTGTCTGTCTGTCTGTGTGTCTGAAGTACAGCTCAGTGTAGTGTGTGTAGCTACCCGTATCTAGCCTGCTCTCCTGTCCCTTAAGCTGTGTGGGTTCCAGGTTCCCTCTCCGATCGTCTCGGTCCTTCTGAACAGGGAAGCTACATCTTGTTTGTCTGGCACACTAGAAATAAAGGAATAATGGTTAAATGATTAGATACTACTAGTAATATGAAGAGTTGTAATAGATTTATGAGTTAAGAATTAGTGGTTGGAGCAGTTCTGTCTAGATCGACTGGTAGAGCAAGGCATTACCACAACCAGGGTTAGGGGTTAGACTCCCACTATTCTGACCCATGCTTAGAATGTATGCACTTATGGTATTCTCAGACGCATGGGACCAAAGCGCAGACCAAATGGAATATTTAATATATAATAGTATACCTCACAGCTTCCGGTGACTTGGCAAATAATTGTGTGTTTTACTTGTGAAGGTGTGTGCGTGTATATTTGCGAGTGCATGTGCACGCGTGCCAGTACCTTTTTGTTCCTTTACTACAGCAGTGCTGTGTTAAAGTACCTGCAGAAGTGCTGTCCCTGCACACGTTGCTGGTGTTGTCAGGTAAGGTCATGTGTTTCAGATGATGTTAATTATGCAGGATGGGGGTGAAGAGCCGTCACTACGAAAGGTCGCTTCCTCCTCACCCTGTTTTAGAGCGCAACCATTTCGAGAGTTTCAGTATGTACCAGGGACATGGTACAGGTGTGGTACACCAGCCCGGTGTAGGACCGACCCGTTAAACCCCCCGTGTATGACTTCCCCTCGGCCCGTTCCCCGCTGCACACGAGAGATTATCTCAGGATTTCGGTTTATAAGCTATTTGTGTACACTCCGTGCCGATTTAGTTTTCTATATTCTGTGGTTTTCGTCGGTGCGATGTGTATCTGCGGCCCCATGCCAAGGGGTTCTGAAGGGCTAATTGAAGGTCAATATTAGCATGAGAACATTCCACCAGACAGCTCCCCAGCTCCGTCTGTCCACACAGAGGTGGAGGAGGTACTTGTCTGCTCGTCGGCTAAGTTAGCCAAGGTGGGCTGGAGGTTATGTGTTGCCTCAACTTTATACATATACATGGAGTACAATGGGCAGCAGTTGAAATTCCGTGCTGACAGTCAAAGCACTCTCTCTCCAACAATACTAATGTAGTTGTGGCTGGGACCACAGTTGTGGCTGGGGCTGTTTCTATTGACCACTTTATTTATTTTTTCATTATCATGTGTCCCCAAAGTTACATTTTGTTATTGGGTGTTGACCTACAAAAAGATATGTAGGTCTGTGAGATATGTTGAACGAGATGTCTATTGTCTATAATTGATTCTGGCCCTGGAGTCCGTAGAACAGGACCAGTAACCCCGAGCCATCGGGTCAGCTCAATACGCCAGCTAATGTGAGTGTCCAGAGCTATTAATGGAATGTGAAAACAGCAGGGTTGCGTGTAAAGGCTGTGAGTCTGCAGGGAGCGCTGAGGATGGCAGATAGAGAAGGCTAATGCAGTTCACTACTTACTTGCTTATGTTCTACACATTATGCCTTCTCTCTCTCTCTCTCTCTCTCGCTCGCTCGCTCGCTCGCTCGCATTCATATTTATATACATAGATAAGCAAGCACAGTCAATTCTGAGTGGCGAACAATCTTCACTCTGATGCTGTGGGGCCAACCTGTGGACATTTCTTTACAAACCCTATACAGACACACGCACAAACACACACACACATCTCCCTCACCCTGTCCCTAACCCGGCCCTGCTGACGCACACTGGTCCGCTGTAATTGAGGAAATAAACAGCTGATGAAAAACAGAAAGCCGTCTGTGAGGGAACCGGGACACTCAGCCAGGCACACCCGAGTGTGGAGGGGGGGAATGGTAAAGACAAACTGATCCCGGACCAGGAGAGGAGCAGGAGGGTAGGGGGGGGGGGGGGGGGGGGGGTGAAGGCTTTGGGAACAGCTTGCTTCCTGATCACATCGGAGAACAGAGAGAGATAGTCTGACATGGTGAACGGGAGTGAATGGAGTCTGTCTCTGTGTCTCTCACAGGGTTGATGAAGTACCTGTTCTGACTTCATAGTATGTGGTGTAGTATTCTGGGGGCTTTCTGTTGTGATGTCATACTGCTGTCCCCCACAACAGTCAGTACTCCAGGTAGTCTCTCACTCATTCACTCACTCACTCCCTCATGCTGTGCCCCCTCAGCACTCTACCGTACAGCGAGCCCAGCTTAGGCCCTCCAGACTGAGGTTGTTTCGTCTCCGCTCCTCAGCTTTTTTACGCTTACTGGCTCCGCCCTCATCCTAGAGGGACCCTCACCTCTCCCTGGTTGATTGACAGCTGGGGGGGAGGGGGTAATGAGGGCAGGGGTCCTGTACAGATGGGGGGGGGGGGGGGGGGGGGGTATATTTCATCCTGACACCCACACGCTGGGACAGACTGTGTCTAGTAGCAACCGTAGAGTACAATGTGTTCAGTTCTCTCTCTGTATCTCTCTGTCTCTCTATCTCTCTCTCTCTCTCTCTATCTCTGCCTGTCTCGCTCTCTCTGTCTCGACCTCTCTCTCTCTGCCTCTGTCTCTGTCTCTCTTTCTCCTCTTTCTGCCTTGCTGCCTCTCTATTCCTCTGTCTGCCTCTCTCTGCCTTACTCTGTCTCATAGAAAGACTCTGTCCTCTCTCTCTGTCTCTATCTCTCCCTCTTTCTTTCTGTCTCTCGGTATCTTCCTGCATGGTAATGATGGCCTCCCATCTAGGCTCAGCCAGTGTGTGTGTGTCTGTGTGCTTGCGTGAGATTCCTGGAGAGTATAGCAGGACTGCTCACCCCCGCTGCTGTAGAGTAGTAGTGTCCATTACAGTGGGAGTACCTCAATTACAGGGAGGGGGCAGGAGAGAGAGAGGGGCAGAGAGAGATGCAGGATGAAAGTGAGAGCAGATCTTGTATGGATAAAATTGATTTGTCTTTGAAGTGAAAAGTGTAGAGATAAAAAGACGGTTGTGGACATGGAGGTGTATTTCTGCAGGGGAAGACAGACACATACACACATGAGCACGCACATACACACACATACGAGCACACACATCACATGTGTACACACACACACACACAAATATGAGCATGCATATGTGTACATACACGCACAAATAAACTTTAACCCACACACACACACACACACACACACACACTAATGTAAATAGCTTTAGGCTCATCTGTCATGCTCTGACTGCTTTATGGTTTCTGCATATTCAGCTTCATAACACACTCATGCATACACTTGTGTGTGCGTCTGTGCGTGCATGTTTGTGTGTGTATGTGCGTGTGTGCAGGTGAGGTCTAATAGGAGACCCTGAAGCCACCAGGGCTGTGTTGAGTGTGTGTGCGTCTGTGTGTCCGTGCGTCTGTGTGTCCGTGCGTCTGTGCGTGTGTGTGTGTGTGGGTGTGACCCTGAGAAGGACCAGGAGATGAGCTTGGATGAAGGGTGGTTGTCGGTTGTCTCTATGGCGTCTCTGACGACTACACACGCATATGGTTGAGGCAACATTCTGGTGGAAACAGTTTGTGCTATTTTAGTCACAACTTAATGCGTTGATTTAGCCAAATAAAACACATTTTGCTTTGACGAGATGAAGCCATTTGCACAACCTTGAATAAGAAGTAATTAACAAGTAATAATAGTGTTGAGGTTCTATTACCAACAAAAATAATCCGCTAGTAAAAATCCACTATATTGGGTCTATGGAGATTGACCTTATGTCTGCATTTTAGTTCCCAGTGTTAACATTCACACAGAAAATAGTGAAAACACCCCATCGTCAATAGTTTCCTGAAACTCTGCGTCAGCATCCAGAGTTCTACAGAGTTTGGTGTAATCACAACCTTCTTCTATCATCTGACCGAGAGGGTAGGCTGGCTGTTCCTGTAGAGATTCACGTTGTTTGCTTTGACTGCGGTGCATTTCATATTGCTACTGCCAGCTTTCATTAGTTGAGAACAGAGAACGGCTCGATCTGGTGCTGCTCATTTATTGGTTTTTCACCCCCCAGATCTGTTATTGCATCCTGTTGGCTAATCATTTTTTTATTCAATCATTTTTTTATCAGGAGGTCTCAGTGAGATCGAAATCTCTTTTGCTAGAGAGCCCTGCGACAATTACATATACATAAAACATCGCAAACGACAATTAAAGAGACATCGACACATCCATCAAAATATTCAGCAATTTGTTAGCCATAAGGTTATTCACTCTATGATCATCTATACAGGGTTACCTTTGTATCTGTTTCTAAGCCTGAAGGTGTAAATAGCCTATTGCTACAACAGGATTGTCCAGCAGCTGTGCTTCCTGTTTACATGATCATCTATCCAGTAGGCCGCCATACAGTACGTTTTAGTAGGTTCCAACAGGGAACCTTCCAGAGGGTGATTCCATACAGCAGGCTCCTCTGTTGTTAGCCTGTATAGGGTGACACACCGGCGGTACGCGACCGGGCAAGATCTAACAGGAAATCAATGTAGCTAACCACCTGTTCTGCTTAAATACAATATCTCACTTGAACATACACGAAGCTGTCTCTATGTCTGAATTATCTCTTCTTCCTCTTCTTCCTCTTCTTCCTCTTCTTCTTCTTCTTCTTCTTCTTCTTCTTCTTCTTCTTCTTCTTCTTCTTCTTTTTCTTCTTCTCCTCCTTCTTCCCTCTCTCTCTCTCTTTGCTCTGGATCCGCCTCACTGGCTTTCTAAACATGAAAATGCAGACCGCCTTCTCTTCTTTTGTGTCAGAACAAGGTGCCCCTCCAGCTGCAGCTCTCCGGGTGAGTGAGTAGCTGAGGTGGGTGGGTAGGTAGCTGGGTGGGTGGGTGGGTGAGTGAGTATCTGAGCTGGGTGGGTGGGTGAGTTGCCAGGTCGCTGACAGATGGAGGGCCGGGTTGAGGAGCCCCATGTCTTCGGTCTCGTTTCTTCATGATGTGATGACAGCTGGAGGGATCCACCGCTCACGTGACCCACGGCTCAGTTACTGTATTATGAGACCTGTGTGTGTGTTAAACATGGTTGATATGGTTGAATTTAAGTGTGAATGGCGCAGGAATGTGTGTGTGTTACTGTACACCAGTGGGCGCAGATGGGTGTCTGTGTGTGGCATTCCCCTGAGGATAAACACATCTGCTGGGTACCAGAAGGGACACATTGTGTCTGTCTGGTAGACGAAGTGGGTCAGTTAGATTACAGCATGAGACTTCAAGAGGCGGCCTCCATAGCCAGTCAGCTTCCAGGAGGACCTCTCCGAGGCCCATCTGACTGATTTCAAGCAGACCCATTGGATGCTTGAACTATCTCCACTTAGTTAGTTGTTGTTGCTGTCGTTGTCCTTGTTTCGGGTGCCCTAAGCTGTAGGCAGCCACGGGAGATCATCCAGATATTCACGTTAAGGTTTCGCAATGAAGCGGAACCCAATCGTCAGGCAGCAATCAACTTCCAAACATGGGCGCAGTTTTACGTTGTTCAAAAGACTTCAGCCAATCAGAGTGACACTCTTTGCTCTTGCCAAATCCGGTTGGAATTAAAGCAAAAACATATTATATTCTGAGGAAAACCTTCCGTGCACATTTATGTTAACCTTTTAACGGCATTATTCAGTGTATTTTAGACAGTTTTGATAGCTCTGTAGATTGCTGCATTTTCTCCGGGCGCCACCTTTGTTTTTTTTTATTCGGCAGGCTGCGGCACTTGTTCATCATGAATGGAAACTCCCTCGCCCGACCGCTGATTGGTCCCATCATACCTCCACCTAGTGCTGATTTGTCCTATGATAACTCCCCCCCAGAGCTGATTGGTCCTATCAAACCTCCCCCTAGAGCTGATTGGTCCTATCATAAATCCCCCTAGAGCTGATTGGTCCTATCATACCTCCCCCTTGTGCTGATTGGGCCTATAATACCTCCCGCTAGCTGATTGGTCCCATCATACCTCCCTCTAGAGCTGATTGGTCCTAGCATTTTAACATTTTTGGAAAAGGCTTTCAAATGGATCTTTGGTAAAGACAAATTGCCAGATATCATCAGAATGTGAGCTCAGAGATCCGGCTGGTCTCACCAGACTAAGCCGGAGGTACTGAGAGATTGACGTCATACTTTTACATTTTAACATTCATAGTTTCTTGGCAAGCGCAGCAGAACACAATCCAAAGAAGACCGCTCATGATGAATGTACGCGGTAGATAAACTGTAGTGTAAAATCTATTTTGTGGGGCTGCCTGTGTGCTTACGCGCGCACACACGCACAGGCGCACACGCACATTCTCCCACACATCCATACAAACTTCTCCCTCACCAGGAAACTGTTTTAGCTGAGCTTGATTGCTGTGAGTGATTGATGACATGTCTCATTCAGCCTGGAGCTGCACTTCCTACACACACATTTACTCCAAATACCATTCTCCTGCTCCACTGCTGGATAGCTCATAGAGTAGCTAGAGACCTGGGGTACTGTGACTGCTGTTGGAGAAAGACCACATGCCAGAGTGTGTGTGTGTGTGTGTCTCTCTCTCTCTCTCTCTCTCTCTCTCTCTCTCTCTCTCTCTCTCTCTCTCTCTCTCTCTTCTCTCTCTCTCTCTCTCTCTCTCTCTCTCTCTCTCTCTCTCTCTCTCTCTCTCTCTCTCTCTCTCTCTCTCTCTCTCTCTCCCTTCTTCATGAGAAGTCATTCAATTATACACACACACACAGACATGCACACAAACATACAGATATACACACCCACACCAAACAAGATCACCATGCAGTAATTGCACACGGCCATTGGGCCACTAGTATTGGACCACTAGCCCTGGCCCACTAGTCATTGGCTACTAGCCCTGGGCCACTAGCCCTGGGCCACCAGCCCTGGACGACTAGCCCTGAACCACCAGCCCTGGACCACTAGCCATGGGCCACTATCCCTCGGCCACTTGCCCTGGGCATGAGCGACAGCGTATGGCAGGAATGTGAAGCGAACGCGGCTTGGTACTGAATGGAGGTGTTGTTGCTGTCGGCAGCAGTTTTCTGGGACAGCCCAGGAATGAGTGAAATCCTTTTTCCACAGGGTATCCCTCTCTGCGTGGTGGGGAGAGATGAGGCGTACACGAGTGGTCACGGTGGTTAGTGTGGGTGTTTGTGTGTGGTGTAGCTGTGTTTCTGCGGGGCGGTGGAACACACTTAGACAGAGCTTCCACCTGTTGATGCTCCCTGGAGCTGCTTTGTGTGTGTGTGTGTGTGTGTGCGCGTGTGTGTCTGTGTGTGTATGTGTTCCACTGCTACTAAAGCACCAGCAGCACAAACCCTACAACCCAAATCAGCAAGGTTCTGGTTTAACACACCAGCCGGCCCGGCACTGTGTCTCTTCCTGGTGCCGGCGGCGGCAGTCGCTCCTTAAGCAGCTTCTGTAAACTGTATGTGTGTGTGTGCTTAAACTCTCATCAGTTTATAAAGACCGCTTTATAGCCTTTCTGGTTCTCACAACCCCAGGGGAAGAAATTGCAGAAAACTCAAAATGTTGCGGTTTCTAGAATCTTTCCAACCTCAGCTGGCCTCGAAAAAAAACTAAACTTGGACTGACCGTAGATTCACCAGTAGCTTAACTTCTTTTAAACACTGAGATGTCTTTCTATTGTAACTGTATAGTTGTGTTCATGAATAAGTCAAAGCCTATTTGCTTAAGCCTTTCTCCTCACTGTGGCTGACTTGATGTGATAGCTTCATACCTGAAGCCAAATCTCATTCCGCTTGAGTGAGCAAATATAAAGTAGCCCGTTGTGCTAGGAAGGTGTGGTAGACAGCATTGCTGATCATTTGCATCATGCTGGTTCTGCAGTTTGGACCCCCACCTTTCCATCCACCCTCCCATCCATCTACGCACCCAGCCACCCGCTGAAACCTGTTTTTATTTCTTCTTTTTTTCTCAAAAGGCCACTTCCTCTTTCTATTTTTGAACACTCTTCTGTTTCCACGCACTTTGTCACTCTCTGCCCCCTTCTGTACCACATCGCTGGTTCTCTCCTGCGGCCCCACCACTGCAGCGACGGTGTTTACGAAGACACATCGGTGACCTAGACAGACTGGAGAGTCTGGTTCTCTTTGGCCTACGAAGACCTGCAGGCTTGTTTGTGCGTCCCCCGTGGTTCTCGTTTGACTGGTTTTATGACTCTAAACCGTGCTGTTGAGTGTTTCGCTTTAAGTGAATAAAAATGTATTTTGGACGCATTAGAAGTCTTTTAACCCCTGTGGCTAAATGTGCTCTCATTGGTAAGTAAACGCTGTGTCACTGAGGGGTTTCCCTTTCGAAGCGTGTGAGGTTGCATGTTAAAACCAAGAGAAAGAGAAGCTTGAATGTGGGCGTGAAGAAGCAGGGGGGCTGACGACGGTTTGCACTCAGGCTAGTCCCTGTCGTGACTAGCGTTCTCCTGTGTGATGCTAGTCACGGCGCCGTGAGACGTGTTATCAGATTTGGCAATCTCGATCAACCGTCTGGGAACTCTACTCTCCTCGGTTACCTTGCCGGTAGCGTGGTAAGTAGTGCACATTGTTAGAAAATATTTGAACTGCTGCATAATCTCGCCTTTTTCAGTCTGGTTACACAAACATGGCCGACATGGTCATTGTACACATTGTACACTTACCGCAGGTGTTTTCTATGGCAGTTTGATACACAGTGATAAGAAGTGTAGAAAAAGTAATGTTTGTAAAACCAGGCAGAACCTAGAACCTAGGAAGAATCGAGTAACTTGTGATGTTTCTTAAACAGTGTTTCTCTCGGGTTAAAAGAAAATAGTTTAAGGATCTCACAAAATTCATCAGATTGAACATTTTGGTTGCACACATGAAAAAAAAAAAAGTGGACACATGCCATAATTCTTGAATGGATGCTAAAATGGAGCCAAAACAAACGTTGTTTTAATGGGGGGGGGGGGGGGGGGGAGTTTATTGTGGACATTATAACCCCAGTACTAGCTCCATAATGGCTTTCTACAGTAAAAGCTTGGACCTGGTTTCTTGGTTGTCCTGTGTGCTAACATGAATCCAGTTCCTTGTGATACTGAGACCCTTAGGGTAGAGAGGTAGAAAGAGGCGAGCGATGAGCAATGAGAGGCAGGCGGGGGTTAGTCTGTCAGTGTTTTAGGATCATATGTCAGATCTGCCGATTTAAAGATCGATCGCATTAACTAGAGAGTGCCGTGCAGGACTCCATTAGCTGGCTGCCTGACCGCTTAAACAATAACGATTAAATGTGTGTGTGTGTGTGTGTGTATTTGCCATCTTTTTGTGTTTTTTCTTGTCTGTCTATCAGCAGTGTGTGCTTTCTCTTTGTTCGGAGCACGCCCAGTCACGGCCTTCCCTGAATAAGAACTCGTCAAAGGTGGCTCAGAGCGATACTAACATCAGCCTCCATCACAGAAAACCCTTGTGTTTCACTTTTGCTAAACCACAGAACTTTTAATGTCTAATGCCGAGGTGGGTGGAATCCATTAATGCAGAGCTGGAGAGTTTCGGGGGTTTGGGGTGAAAACAAAGCAACGACATCATGGTTCGTTATTTTTTCACGCATTTGTGCCCACAGGAAGCCCTTAGGCAAGGATGTTCTCCCACGTATGCAAACGCACGGACCCACACGTGTGTTACGTTTGTGTTTGCTCCCCCCACTCCTCTCACACACAAACAGGGGTGAGATATTGAGTCACAGTGGTCTTTCTGAGCCGATTCTTTAAATAGCTCTCGTTTCTATCGTAACACCGCAGTCATATGCAGAGAGGGGGTCAGTTTACTGGCAGACCACACGTCTGAAATAAACAACGTCTCTGACCTCAGAACAGAGGGAGCCTCTCAGAATACTCCGGGTCTGCCTGTTTTACTGCCAGCGCCAGCACTTTATGGCACAGAGGTCCAGAAATATGTCACTTATATGCTTTTCTCTAAATTTGCAGGCCACTCATTTAGCCTCCAAATTATAGTCTAAGATTGTCCGAAAACAACACGGCTTTTCCTGTAAACTGTTTACTTTTAGGTGATGCTTCTGTATCTATACACACACTGTGCCTTGCAGTCATCTCAACTAATTTAGGAGCCAATAATCTGGATATAGGTAGCAATAGTATTATTCATCATTCATCATTCAGACCACAGCGGTGTCAACACACGAGCAACCTGGAGCTTGGTTCTGTTGGCTCTCTCAGGAGAAGCAGCCTTCTGAGGCCAGCCCTCAGGCCGCGGTATCCACGGGCCGGCGGGAGGAGCGCAGTGAAATCCCTGCAGCCAGGCTTTCAGCCGAGCGACGGCGAGAGCAAGCGTGCGTGTGTACGAGCACACGCATGTGAGGGTGCAGTAAGGGGCGGCGCCAGCCTGAAAGCACCCGGGCGTTATCATGGTGTCTCCGTGTGGAGCAGCTTCTGTCAATCGGCCCCACAGAGGAAGGTTCTGTCCTGGCCCGTCCGGCCCAGAGCCGAGGAACAGAACAGAGGACAAGAGGACAAAAGGATGACGGATGGTGGACAGCATAGGAGGTGCCCGCTACAGACGCTCACAATGAGCACATTCACACTGAGACACAATACAACCCAAGACCCCCCCCCCCCACCCCCACCCCCACCTCCACCTCGCCCCCCCGAGCAGTGCATGTGTCAACGGCAAATCAGGCTAGCTCAGATCCAGTGGTAGCCTCACTGCTGTCTTAGCAAATGAAGTATATATACACAGTGTATGTATGCATGTATGTATATGTGTGTGTATATATATATTATATATATATATATAGTTAGAGTTATATAGTTTTATATATATATATAGTTATCATATTATTGTTATCCTTTTGTCCCTATTCCTAGATGTTGTAAGGTTTGGGTATATATATATAAACATGGATCTTTGTGTATGCGATTAAGAATCGCAGTTAAACACACTGGATGTTAATGCTGTGAATGCTGTTTCCAGTCCATGAATATTTCTGAATGGCTAAGCAGCTGGTTGGATCAAACAGGTTGAAGTGCTGCAGTCTGAGCCTCCTCTTCCTCCTCCTCCTCCTCTGGCCTCCTGCAGGAGGTGACACCGGGTCACCGCCCGGTTCTGACCCATGTGGAGGAGTGTTCCCCAATGTCTGCTACCTGATCAGTAGCTCTACTGTGTCTGTGTCTGTTTATTTTGGAGGGTGACTCACTTCCTGTGCTCTGCCAGTGAGATCTTCTGGAAAAGCATAGTCTCTCTCTCTCACTCTCTTTCTTTCTTTCTTTCTTTCTTTCTTTCTTTCTTTCTTTCTTTCTTTCTTTCTTTCTTTCTTTCTTTCTTTCTTTCTTTCTTTCTTTCTTTCTTTCTTTCTTTCTTTCTTTCTTTCTTTCTTCTCTCTCTCTCTCTCTCTCTCTCTCTCTCTCTCTCTCTCTCTCTCTCTCTCTCTCTCTCTCTCTCTCTCTCTCTCTCTCTCTCTCTCTCTCTCTCTCTCTCTCTCTCTCTCTCTCTCTCTCTCTCTCTCTCTCTCTCTCTCTCTCTCTCTCTCTCTCTCTCTCTCTCTCCTATGTGTGTGTGTGTGTTGCACCATGGAACGGCATAGCTTCACCCACTGCAGGGACATGAATGGAAGTGACGGTGGAAAAGTGCTTCACGCCGTCTCACAGAATCAACAACATTAAAATATTCCATCCATCCCTTCAGCGCTGACCTGGCTGCCCGTCTGGAGGGGTGTGCGAGTGTGTGTTTGTGCGTGTGTGTTCTTAATCCGTCGCTACAATAGGGCTAACTGCGGCGCTAAGCAGGTGCTAATTACCGTGTGGGTCCAGTGAAGCCCCAGGTCCGACCCGTTTGTAACCCGATCAGCCGGTCCTCTGCCACCTCCTCCCCGTGGGCCCATTGGAGAAGCGGCAAAATGTTTATTGTTCATGTTTGTCGTCACAAAAGAGCTGGTTGCCACCTTCCCTGGAATATCATGTACCTTTTATTGTCTCGGTCATCTGAGATTAAAACATTTCTAATGGTAAAAAAGTGTGTGTGTATGTGTCTTAAGGTCTGTGTGTGTGTGTATGTGTATGTGTCTTAAGGTGTGTGTGTGTGTGTGTGTGTGTGTGTGTGTGTGTGTGTGTGTGTGTGTGTGTGTGTGTGTGTGTGTCTTAAGGTCTGTGTCTGTTGAGCTTGATCTCAAGTCTCTCCCCAGTTCTCCTTTTTACAACATTTTAATGTAGTGTAAATAAAATGTTTGCTTACGTTTTATTCCTTTCGGTCTCCATCACACCCACCTCCCAGTAACCAACAGACCTCCATCAGCGCCACACTCCCACTGAGCATCACACCCACTCAGACGAGCAGGATCCACCCAGCTCTCTGCTCCTCTCTCCTGCTTGTCTCACTTTAAGCCAGGCCTCTCTGTGGGTAAGCCACAATTCTCTCAGGTACACTGTCTCTCTGTCTCTGTCTCTTTTTTGTCTCTTTTCTCTCTCTCTGTCTCTCTGAAGCTCGGTCTCTCTCTATCTGGTTCTGTATCTTCTGTGTAGTTTCTTAATGCTGATCATTCCATTTCTTCTGTGTTTCTCTGGTGTTTTCCGTATCAGCCCTATGTCTTAGCGCTGGCCCACACAGGGAATGAATGGGCGGGTTTCACTGAGTTTAGTCATGTTGAGTTACTATGTGTTGCGTTATGTTGGCTATTTAAAACGCTGAATGGTTTTTGTGATATAAATTGACTATCGCTGCTTTCTCTTATTTTTTATGGCTTTTCTTCTGCACCTAAATGGGTTTGCTGTTAGTAAGGAGACGTGTTTAGTGTTAAGTATGCTGTTGGGAGACTTGTTTAGTGTTAAGTACGCTGTTAGGAGACGTGTTTAGTGTTAAGTACGCTGTTAGGAGACGTGTTTAGTGTTAAGTACGCTGTTAGGAGACGTATTTAGTGTTAAGTACGCTGTTAGGAGACGTGTTTAGTGTTAAGTACGCTGTTAGGAGACGTGTTTAGTGTTAAGTACGCTGTTAGGAGACGTGTTTAGTGTTAAGTACGCTGTTAGGAGACGTGTTTAGTGTTAAGTACGCTGTTAGGAGACGTGTTTAGTGTTAAGTACGCTGTTAGGAGACGTGTTTAGTGTTAAGTACGCTGTTAGGAGACGTGTTTAGTGTTAAGTATACTGTTAGCTAGGAGACTTGTTTAGTGTTAAGTATACTGTTAGCTAGGAGACGTGTTTAGTGTTAAGTATACTGTTAGCTATGAGACATGTTTAGTGTTAAGTATGCTGTAAGTTAGAAGTGTTTAGTGGGCTGTTGGTTAGGAGATGTGTTTTGTGTGCTTAGTTAGGAGATGTGTTTAGTGTGCTTAGTTAGGGTTGTGCTTAGACAGGAGGTGTGTTTAGTGTGCTGTTAGATGTGTTTCATATGCTTAGTTAGGATGTGTCTTTAATGTGTTTAGTGTGCTGTGAGTTAGCGTCTGTGTTTAGCTAGTGAGTGTAAATACAACTGAAACAACACAAATTAAGTGAGGACACCAAGGGGACAGCAAGCTCTTTGTAAAAAACGAGCACAGTTAAGTTGGTTGACCAGAGATGATTGACATTTGTGGCCCAGTAAAACGAAGTACAACCAAAAAAGGAAAACGGTCACCTATAACAGCGTTCTGTGCAGCCTCCTCTGTTTGTTGCGTTAATTAAGTTACCAGAAGTACTCATTTTATTTTCCGGCCCATGCCACAACATTTAACCCCGGCCTCCTCCTGCTGCCCACTGGGGTTCCTTGGGTTTGATTTGGAGTCTGTATTGACCTGCAGTTCGATGGCTTGTGTTTAATCAAAGTGAATGCTTTGCTCACCGCCTGGTTTATCAAGCAGCGGATAAATCCCCATAGGGGGGAGGGAGGGGGAGAGGGAGAGGGAGAGGGAGAGGGAGAGGGAGAGAGAGAGGAGAGGAGAGGGAGAGAGAGAGAGAGAGAGAGAGAGAGAGAGAGAGAGAGAGAGAGAGAGAGAGAGAATACCTAATTATTACATATATACTAATGTGCGGCGAGTGAGAGGTAAGGAAGAGTAGTAAAGAACTGAACTGTACTCGGTTGATCACAATGCAGCCGGACAGACTCACACACACACACACACACACACACACACACACACACACACACACAGTGTGTGGTCTTCCTGTAAGTGTCAGAGTGATAAAGGGAGAGATAGTTGGTTCATGTGGTCATTTTCAAAACAAAGTCCTTCTCAGCAGCCCCTGGTTTCAGGGTAGGCGGTCTGAGGCAGTCTGGAGTTCGGATGTTTTAATTCCACTGTCGGCCAGTATGCGGTTCTGTCCTGTTCGTTTTTATTGTCTGCTGGGACCAAACCCAACTGCATTCCCTAACTGCGTGTGCAAAGTCTGGCTAGCGTTAAGCTCAGTGTCCCATCTTCACTTGGGCATGATGAACGCTGCGCCGCTGGTGTTTAGCTGGTGGATTATCTTCTATTTAGATACTTAGTACTTACAGCTATGATAAGTGTTGTACTAATCAACAATCATTATCTGAATGATGTGTGAATTCTTGTGATACAGAAATTGTATCAGCCAGGAATGAGTATCAGCCCCATTTCGTCTGATGTCATGATTTGAGACGAGGTCAGGGGTCACAGCAGGTTGTCGCTGAATTCAAAGATCAGGGTTCCATTTCCTACGACGATACCGCCAGCAAGCGTCTTGACTCAGAGAGGATGCTGGGTGATAAATTTAGACCTCTAGCTCCCTCTCCATCTGCCGTTGTTCAGAGCAAGCTGGTAACCATGGGAACCAGCACCAGGGGGGGTGGGGGCACAGGGCAGCCGTTTTAAAAAACACTTAAGCGGGTTTATCTCCTCTCGGGGCATAAGGTAATTTAATGTTTAGCCCATATTTTGATCCATCATTACCAGCTGCACCAGGCGGCCGGGTATAGTGGGTATGGCGGTCCCAGACGCAGTCGGCCGTGATCTCATGTGGATTGTAATGAACTTTTAACCGTTCCCTCTCCTGCTGCACATCGCCTCTCGGTACAGAAGGACGTAATGAGAAGACTGCTCAGGGTGCTCAGTCCTTAAAGGAGATGGAGGAAAGGTACAATTACTGGATTTCACACAAAGCGCTGTCAGAATGATAAGGATCAAAGGGAACCCGTATTGTGTGTGTGTGTGTGTGTGTGTGTGTGTGTGTGTGTGTGTGTGTGTGTATGTGTGTGTGTGTAAGTGTGTTTGTGTGCAAGATTTTCCTTGTGGAGGTGCTCTCTTGGGTTTCTCCACAAATGTTTTTCTGCTGACAAAGCCCTCTTTACACACACACACACACACACACACACACACACACACACACACACACACACACACACACACACACACACACACACACACACACACACACACACACACACACACAAATTGCATAAACACACAAAAACACCCATGCACTCACCATCTCTCACCAACAAAATGTAGATTTACATTGCCAAAGCACAACATTTAAAGAAGATACAACATAGTAATAAACAAACTAATAATAGCACGTTTTAAAAATGTAATACAATTGTCTAAAATACAACATAATATAAGTTTGAATGTGTGTGTGTATATATAGTTAAAAAGTAAGGCTAAATTATTAGATAATGTGGTAATGGTTGAGATTAGGTGAGTTAAGAAAACTATTTCCTGGGACTAGGCCACAGAATGACTTGTCTTTACCCATCTCCTTAAACATCATTGACAGTATACGACTGTATAGTAGTTTAGCCTTATACATGCACTAATGTCTTACTGACTTAGGTTTACAATATTGAACATAAACATTATTACATATTATGCCATTATAAGCAGGACTATATTTAGTCTATATTCGGAAATTCCTAACTGTGTTTCCTAGCTGTGTGTTCCCTAACTGTGTTTGCTAACTGTGTGTTTCCTAACTGGGCTTTTCATAACTGTTTCCTAACTGGTCTTTTCCTAACTGTCTGTTTCCTAGCTATGTTCCCCCCTAACCCCCTGGTTCAGAGCTGCTAACCGCCTGGTTTAGAGCTGCTAACCCTCTGGTTCAGAGCTGCTAACCGCCTGGTTTAGAGCTGCTAATCCTCTGGTTCAGAGCTGCTAACCACCTGGTTCAGAGCTGCTAACCGCCTGGTTTAGAGCTGCTAACCCTCTGGTTCAGAGCTGCTAACCACCTGGTTTAGAGCTGCTAATCCTCTGGTTCAAAGCTGCTAACCACCTGGTTCAAAGCTGCTAACCGGCTGGTTTAGAGCTGCCAACCGCCTGGTTTAGAGCTGCTTACCGTCTGGTTAAGAGCTGCTAACCACATGATTTAGAGCTGCTAAACGTCTGGTTTAGCATCAACAGCCAGGCCAGAGGTGGCTCAGCGGTGCAGTAGTGCTGCACATAATCAATTTTATTAACTGGCATGAAGGAGACTAGGTTTAATCCCTCCATGTTTTTATTGTCCTCTCTCTCGCTCTCACTCACTCACTCACTCACTCACTCACCCACTCACTCACTCACTCACTCACTCACTCACACTCACTCCTTTACCTGTCTTACCTGTTCAATTGCTCCGCTGGCCTTTCAGTTTCTCTCTAAGCCCTTTTCTCCTCCTTCTCCGCCTCCTCTCACACAGTTCTTCTTACTTTTTTCATTCTTTTACAACGGACTCACTTTTCACTCTCACAATAAGGGGTGCTGGGACCCACACACACACACACACTTAATGTGTTTTTGTGAAGTTTCTTTCCTTGCTCGGCTTCCATACAGAGGAAATACTTGGTAGAACAAGGTTCAAAACAGAGTTGAAGTCAAGCAATTTGAACCCGGTGAAAGGCAAATAAAATGTTTATAATTGTGGTGGTTTGGTTTTGTTATTCTGGGTGAATTGCTGCTGTAATCAAAGCCAGAGTCTGAAAAACACAAAGGTTGGTCCTGCAGCAGATGTTGAGGAACACGAAGACAGAGAGACAGACCGGCTATAATGAAGGCTGTTTGTGTGTGTGTGTGTGTGTGTTTGTGTGTGTGTGTGTGTGTGTGTGTGCGTGTATGGTCTTTGTGTTTGTGTGTCCGTACATATGTGTGTGCATGTGTGTGTGTGTGCGGTCTATATATGTGTGTGCATACGTACGTGTGTGTCTGTGTGTACGGTCTGTATGTGTGTGTGTGTACATGTGTGAGTGTGTCTGTGTGCGGCCTATGTGTGTGTGTGTATGGTCTGTGTGTGTTTGGGTACGGTCTGCATGTGCGTGTGCGTCCATGTGTGAGTGTGTGTCTTGTATATGTGTGTGTATGGTCTGTGTGTGTTTGTGTATGGTTTATGTGTGTGTATGTGTGTGTTAAGACATGGCTATAGAAAAAAAGTTGTGCTCATTATAAGAAAAAGATGTCAGTTCTTCCTCACCATGGTCACCTGGACTTGTGCTGTTTACTGTAATCCTCTCCTCTCTCCCCTCCCTCTCCTCTCCACTCCCTTTTCCTCCCTCCCTCCCCTTCTCTTCTCTCTCCCCTCCCTGTTCCTCCCCCTCTCCACTCTCCTCTCCATGTTTTCTCCCCCTCTCCTGCCTAATTTCTCTCTTTCTGTTTATTATTGTATGTTCATATACACCTAAGCTCCCAGCGCCTCTCTCTACTGTTATTCAACCCAACGTACAGGTATAGGTCATTTAGGAGCTAGAAGGAGTACGACTTTTGTCAATAGGACCTTGGGACTCGAACGCGGGACCTTTTCCTATGGGAGTTGAACACAAAAGCCACGACACTGTTTTACCCAGTATCACTTCCCTTAAAACGTCCTGTGTTTCCACTGCAATTGGGTAGTTCCTCCATTCTGTATTGTGTGTTCTCCTCACCATGCCGGCCTCCTGGTGATTCACTCGGAAACCCTGGATGGCTGGAGAACAAACCTTTCTGGAGATAATTGATGTTCTCTGTAGAGCCGGTGACTCTGACACCGCCCACCTCACAGCCAAACTATAATGATTGGTCGTGAGTTCCCAGAATTCTATTTAATTGGCAGAGGAAAAGTAAGGCCCTCTCAGGAGCGTACATTTTTTGTCATAAGTCAGTGCAAGGCTTTAGTCAATATCTTACAGATGAAAATCCCATGGAATCCCCTTCCAGTAGTCTCTTTCATGAGAGCACAAACTCATCCTGTCCTTCCTGTTGGTGTGTGAGTGACGTTGTTACAGTGTGTCTATGTGTTTGATACAGAAGGAGCTTCTCAGAACCCGTTCGAGTACAATAGCGTTTTAGGACAACTGGCCCACAGAAACACTGCGCCTTAGTGGCTGTCTGTATAGAGCATTAGCTGAAGCCCTTTGGCGTTGACATCGTCTTACCGCTTCAAAACATACCCCCCCCCCCCCCCCCCCCCCCCCAGCCTTCCCACCCATCCATTTAGCTCAGTTTAGCTTTAGTGCCAGATGGGTTAAACATTCACTATACTCACAAAATGTGTTGTCATGCTCAGCCCAAACACTGTGGTCCTCTCCATTGATTTATTCTTCTCTGGATGATGCCTCGCTGGCCCCAAGCAATGGAGGCAGGCCATGGGTCAGATGGACACATATTACTTCACTTCCATTACAGTCTTGTAACGGGTTCTGAAACTACTCTAAATGTCCTGCTTATTTAGAGTCCATGCATGTAGACGCGTATTGTATCCGTATGAACATGATACACACAGATAACATTGCTGTTGTTAACATTTAACAATAAGATAACATTGAAGACGGCATCCAGACCGTACTACACGATCCCGGAGCAGACATCGTGTTTGTCCTCGTTCTGAGTTCAGCGTGAAGCTGGCCCAGGATAGTCTAGTTCTTCATCACTGCTCGGTATTTGACAGGAGGGTCTGGTGAACAGATGAGTTCAGGACAGATGAGAGCAATAACATGCGGCTGATGCTATTACCTTGCAAATGTTCTCATTACAACAGTCTCCTCTCTCAGCATTAAGCCAGCATATCTAACCCTGTTTGTCACTGTATGATATGTGAGGGCAAATCTTGTGTGTGGAGTCTCATGATAGGAAACTAATGACTTTGGCCTTTCTCCACTACCAGCACACAACTATTCTCCAGCAAAGGATAGACATGCTGTTTGTTTACACTTCATGGTTCAGAGTCTGTGTGTTTAAGTGTTGGAATCACTACTGTCATGACAGCTTGTAAGATCAGAAACGTATGATTGCAAAAAAATTTAAGCAATGGCATTTTTTACTGCAGCACAGTACTGCAATATACATGCAATATGCTGGTTCTTTTTAATTCTGTGTTGATTATGAATATGGTATGGAATATGGAGTATGTATATGTTGTTATTGTTGCAGATGTGTCTTCATGTCTCATCACCTCTGTCTTTTGTTCCCACTCTGTTTCTTTAGATGCAGCCGGAAGCTGAATGTCTAGCTGGTGTTTGGAGTTAACTTGAAGACAGTTGGTTCCCGGGGAGCTGTTAGAATGGCTCCCACTGGACAGCAGCCGAGCCGCTCAATGAAGAGAGACGGCCCGTGTTTACATTCAAACATTCACCTCCAGGGCACCTTCTAATAATGCCTTACTTGGTGTTCTCAAATAACCTTTGGCCCCTACCAAAAAGCGCCTGTTACGTGATTAATGACTCCGTCTGCAGATGTTGTGTTCCTGACCCGTGTGCTGCCAGGGCTAGCTCCATGAGGCGGCCCTTCCTCCAGACTCCTTGAGGCCTCCTCCCGCCTCTATGGAGGCTGGGTCCAGCCGCCCGACCAGTGGGGAGCGTTCCGGAAGGCAGGAGCAGCACTCTGTGTCTGCCGAGCCCCCGCCCGGGCCCCGTCCCCTCCGGCCGTCCCAGCCCGCTGGCGCCGGTGCCCGTCCCTCAGCCCGGGCCCTGGGCCGGCTGCAGAGCCGTCCGCCCCAGCGGAGCACCCTGATGCTCCGGCTGCAGCAGCAGCAGGCCATCGCGTGGCAGCACTCAGACACCGCTGGCCCCTCGGGGGGGAGCTTCCTCTCCACAGCTGCTTCCTCCACGGTGACCCTCGCCTCCTCTGCCTCCACCTCCACCCCCTCCGCCTCCTCCACCAGAGGCGAGCGAGCCCAGGGGGTGCCGCCCCAGCCAAGCCAGGAGGCACCAGAAAGCGGGGGCCCGTCCAAACGCGGGGAGAAGAAACCCCAAAAACCCGGGAAGTACGTGTGCACGTACTGCGGCCGGCCGTGTGCCAAGCCCAGCGTCCTGCAGAAACACATCCGCTCACACACAGGGGAGAGACCCTACCCATGCGTTCCCTGTGGCTTCTCTTTCAAGACCAAGAGCAACCTTTACAAGCACCGCAAGTCACACGCCCACCGCATCAAAGCTGGCCTCGCATCCATCCGGGATGAGCCCAGTTTAAGTGGCCCAGAGGCGGGTGGGCCCGGAGAAGACCCAGAGGAACCTACCGAGGGTGACAGTACAGAGTCTGAGGAGGAAACCGGCCAGCACAAACATTCTTCCTCTAAAGAGACGTCAGCCCAGCAGAAGAGCGGCGTGAAGGAGATGCCAGAAGGTCCAGACGAAGGTAGGAGTCACGAGGACTCTCAAGTGGTCAAACAGCGGCTGGCGATGAGGCTGAGCGAGAGGAAACGCGGTCCGAAGGCCTCATCCGACGACCGTCCTTCCTCTCTCTCCACTTCCTCTTCGTCGTCGCTGGGCCCGGGCAGTAAGGGCAGCACCGAGTCCGGCTACTTCTCCGGATCCGGCAGCACTGAGATGTCCCAGGTCAGCCCTCCGAGCGCCAGTGCCAAAAGCTACGCAGAAATTATTCTTGGGAAGTGCGGGAGAATGGGGGGGCAGCAGCGCCACGCCCATCAGCAGCACCCCCACTTCTCCTCGGGACCCGACGACAAGAACCTGTCCTACAGTGTCCCCAAAACCCAGGTGATCGAGCACATCACTAAACTCATCACCATCAATGAGGCGGTGGTGGACACCAGCGAGATCGACAGTGTGAAGCCCAGACGCTCCTCTTTGTCCAGGAAAAGCAGCATGGAGTCCCCCAAATTCTGCTCTGCCAAAGACCCCCACAGCTTTGACCCCAGCAAAGGGGAGGTCCCTGGCCCCAGCTATATGGGTCACCTCCACGGCCCTGAGCAGGATCCGGCACGCGCCCAGGACCAGTCCTCCGTACCGCTGCTTAGGAGCCACTCCATGCCCTTGTCCGCCTGCCAGGGAGAACCCTCCTCTGGCAGCACCGCGCCCCCAGGGGGCTTCCGTCTCAGCCACTCCTTCGATGAGCAGCAGGCGCTGGTAACGGAGATGCGGGTCGGCCACGCCCAACGGATGCTGAGGCGGCAGCCGGCCATAGAGTTTCCCCTGGGAGCTGAGGTCCTCACAGAGGGGGCCCGTCCTACCTCCTCAGTCAAAGGGCTTGACCCAACCAGGCAGCAGCAGCAGCAGCAGCATCAGGGCCCTGTAGAGTTTGAGTGTGAGGCCTGTGGGGCCCGGTGTAAGAGGAGGGAGAACTACGAGGCCCACAGAGGCGTGTGTCCAACAAAACAAACAGTGGGGACAGGGGGCGGGGAAGCGTGCGGAACGCGCAGGGAGGACCGCCCACAAATAATGCACTACAAGTTCCGAGCGCTGGCCATGGCGGTGAGGAAGAGGAGGAAAGAGGAAAGCTTGGAGGAGGACCCTCCAAGCCCCGGGCCGACGGCCACGGCCGGCACTTCTACCGCCTACACTCCAGTGCCAAGCAGACCGGAGCACACACATGCCATCTCAGGTCGGCTACCTTCTACTTCTGGTGGGAGAGCTTAATGACACGCCCTCCCCTTTAATCAACTTTAAAAGATTAAGGGAAATGTATCTGGCCAAACATTTGAAGACTTCCTTCTTCCTTTAAATTTAAATTTTAAAGCTGAATAAATGTGTTGGCTGATGTAATGCATAATGTGAGGAATAATGAAAAATGTCCCAGCCTAAATATTACTCTGAAATCAATGCAAGTGGCTTTGGATAAAGGTGTCAGTTAAAATAGCAGTAAATAGTAAAATCTCACAATCTGCATCAAAATGAACCATAAATGAAGTGTAAAACCCTCATCAAGTGTGTTATTCTATTTCTCAGGTGTTCCTTCCCAGTCTGAGCCAAACCAGCAGCAGCCGCAGGACAGAAAAGGCGTGTCTGTGATCCAACACACCAGCTCTTTTGAGAAGCAGGAGAGTATCTCCATGGGGGGTCAGGAGCCGGACCACAGGAAGGGTCAGCCGGAGCAGCAGCCGGAGCCAAAACCATCGCCCTCCTCATCGCGACTGATCCGCCAACCAAACATCCAAGTGCCAGAGATCCTCGTCACTGTGGAGCCGGATGCTGACATGCCATCTGTATCCCCACCAGGGAGGGTGGCCTCTTCCAAGGTACATTACTACCTACAGACTGTAGGTACATTATTACCTCTAGGTACATTACTACCTATAGTAGCCTCCTGGGCTACTATAGGTAGTAATGTACGTTACTTCCTACAGACCTAGGGTAGCCTTCTGAGCTACTGTAGGTCTGTAGCTACAACACTACCTACAGACCTAGGGTAGCCATCTGAGCTACTGTAGGTCTGTAGCTACAACACTACCTACAGACCTGCAGTAGCTTTCTGAGCTACTGTAGGTCTGTAGGTATATTACTACCTACAGACCTGCAGTAGCTTTCTGAGCTACCGTAGGTCTGTAGGTACATTACTACCTACAGACCTAGGGTAGCCTTCTGGGCTTTGGTTTCTCCATTTATAGATGTACTTAGCTCAATTGAAGAGGATGTTTATTGTTTATTGTTTGTCTCTCCTTTGCGCACTTATACGTTCATTTTCGATTTGTATTGTTTATTGAAAGCAGCCTTCATCCAAACATCCAATGCCATACATTACCCATTACAGTATTTCACTGTGAGCAGGACTGCTCAGTCAGTTAAAGGATGATAAACCATATTGTAATTAATTCTGTCATTTATTAAGTAAAAAATATTGTGTGTATATATATATATATATATATATATATATATATATATATATATATATATATATATATATATATATATATATATATATATATATATATATATATATATAAAACCTAACCCTACCTACTATCTATCAACAATACTTGGCTCTTCACTATTTTGAAATATTTAGTATTTTATACCAAATTCCTGTAAATTAGCGCTCTGTGTCTTTCCTTCCCCAGGAGGCTGAGAGGGTGGAGGAGTTCCAGTGGCCACAGCGTAGCCAGTCGCTCTCACAGCTCCCTGCAGAGAAACTGCCACCAAAGAAGAAGAGGCTGCGTCTGACGGAGATGACCCAGTCGTCCGGGGAGTCCAGCTTTGAGTCCTCATCTCTCCCCCGCAGCCCCAGTCAGGAGAGCAACGTCTCCCACGCTTCCAGCCTCTCCGCCCCCTGTGAAGACCCGGGGAGGTCTGAGCCCGCCCTCTGGATCTCCAGCAGTCAGGGGTCCCAGATGCTGATGGTGCCTTTCGCCCCCCACCAGTACCAACAAGCCACCAGAGAGATGAGGCGCTCAGCCTCAGAGCAGACCCCGGCTAGCACCGCCAGCTCGGACCCCACCCCGGAGACCAGGAGCAAGTCCTTTGACCTCGGATCTCTGACCCCTCAGCAGTCCACATCTGCCTGGAGGGAACGAAGGAAGTGCCTCCTGGTGAAGCATGCGGCCTTAGGGGAGCCGGAGCAGGAGGAGGGCAGCGCCACGGCTCAGTCACCCAGAACAGAGAGCCCCAAACCTGGGCCCTCGCACTCCAGCTATTCCTCTGTTTACTCCCCGGAGGTCAGCCCTATGCTCAGTGTGGAATCCATAGGGAAGGCCTTGCAGCTATTTCACCCACAGACCCTCACGCACGCTGCCTTCCCATCACAGGACTCGTTCCCATCGGGATCACAAGCCTGGCCAGTCCCTGAACCCACAGCAATTCATGATGTCTCCACCACCCACATCATTCCTAGAGCTTTTTTACATTCCCAGACGGCACCGCCTCCGATCCAGATCCACCCAGCCCAGATCCACATGGCCGAGCGCTTGGGCATTCCTCTTCATCAGTTTCCTGAACTGCTTCCTCTACAGTTTTCTACCAGGCCTGGGGTGGGCCAGGCTCTGCACCTGCCTGTCCCCCCGCTTCTCACCATACACACACCCAGTCCTTCTTCAAGAGGAGCCAGACCCCCGATCTCCTTGTCTCCCTCTCCTCCTCATCCTCCCCTGGTGGTCCCTGTCTCCTTCCGCCACTCCCGACCGGTCATCGTCACCTGTCTGGCTCAGCTCCCGCCGTCCGTGTCCCTGGTGGTTCCTGTACGCCTCCAGACCTGCATGCCCAGCTACGCCAGCGCCAAGTACACAACCCTCTCCCAGATCCTGGCCTCCGCCCGGCCGCAGCACCCCATCTATTGCACCGCCATGGTCATCATGGGTCGGCTGGAGCAGGACAAGCTGCAGAGGTCTTACCTGAAGGTCCCCAGCCCGGACTTAGAGAGCCTCCTGCCCCTGTCCCTGCCAGTGGAGTTGGCCTCGGGGTCAAGAGCGGGGGACAGCTACTGCCCACTGGGGGCCGGAGGGAGCAAACGCATGCTCTCCCCTGCTGCCAGTCTGGAGCTCAGTACAGAGGCACAGAGGCACCAAAAAAGGGTGAAAGAGGAAGAGGAGGTGAAGGAGAAAAAGGGGGTGGAGGAAGAGGAGGGAGAAGTGGAGGATACAGTGGCTCATGAAAAGAAACAAAGTAAAGCCAGCAGGAGTAAGGTGGAGGAGCCGGCCAAGACGGAGAGGGTGAGTGTGAAGGTGGAGAGGGAGGAGCAGCAGCTCCCCAGGGCTTACAGCAAGGAGGGATGGTCCCCAAGAGAAGAAAGGCCCCAAAAAGCTGAAGGCTCAGCTGCCAAGCAGGGCCAGAGCGTTGATACTCCAGCAAGACCAGGCGTGACCCCTTCGTACCCCAACCTCAACTCCAGCACAGCTGTCAACTGGTGCTACTTGAACTACACCAAGCCCAGCCCCACCTCCCACAGGGACGCCGGGACCTCCGTCTACTCCTCCTGGAGTGTCAGCGACCACAACCCCAACCTGCCAGGCCTCAGCACCAAGGTGGCCTTGTCCCTGCTGTGTTCTAAACAGAAGCACAGCTCAGCGACCTACACCATGGCCACAGCCTCCAAGCTCGCCCAGTCCATACTACCGTCCTCCAGTAACCAGACTCCACGCGTCACAGAGGTAAATATAACAGCAGGTCATACTAACATACATACGATGCTTTCACTGCTGTGATCCATTGTCCGCTTTCAGCTTCCCTTCACCATCGCATCAGACTGTAAAGTGATAACATTTTGGTAACGATCAGTCTTCACTTCAATGTAGGGGGAACTGTTGTGTGTTTGTACTGCTAAGGGTAAACTGTCCTGTGTGTCTGTTGTGCAGAGAGGGTAAACTGTCCTGTGTGTCTGTTGTGCAGAGAGGGTGAACTGTACTGTGTGTCTGTATTCCAGGAGGGTGAACCTTCCTGTGTGTCTGAACTCCAGAGAGGGTGAACTGTCCTGTGTGTCTGTACTCCAGGAGGGTGACCTATCCTCTGTGTCTGTACTGCAGTGAGGGTGAACTGTCCTGTGACTGTACTGCAGAGGGTGAACTGTCCTGTGTGTCTGTACTCCAGGAGGGTGAACTTTCCTGTGTGTCTGTATTGAGTGTAGGTTCATGATGCCCCACCCAGAGCCCTACCGAAGCCTGAGCAAGAGGAGAAGAGAGAGAAAGTGGAGAAGAGAGAGGAGGAGAAGAGGGAGAGGAAGGAGGAGAAAAGGGAGAAGAAGAAGGGAAGGAGAGAGGAGGAAGGAGCTTCGTCCTCCAAACGGAGCGAGTCTCCTCGAGTCCGGATCTTCGAAGGCGGGTAAGAAAAAAAGACGATGCTTTCCACATTTATTTTAATCCTCTCGTTTTATTTGGAAAACGATGGTTTAGGTTGATTGTCATAACTATTGTGTTCATTACTAACTGGTCGCCAGAGCAATGCCAGACTAGAGCAGAAATATAATAAAGCTGTGGGAGACGACTGAACAGAACATAGGAGAAATTAACAGATGGGAGGCAGCGAAGCCCCGAGGGACTTCATTTGTACCTGCGTCCAAGTCGCTTCTCACTGCTGCAAAGTGTGTACTTCTGTTGAAGTGTGAATGAGACAAGTTTTTGTATTTGTGTGTGTGTGCTTGTTGGCATATGTGTGCCTTCAATCCATTCTGCGTCTGTTAGTGACTATAATTCATAATTCCATGTAGCTCAGCCAGTTGTGTTTATGAGGAGGAGAGTTTGTCCCTGGCAGCAGGTTGTGTCAGGTGTGTTCAGTCTGAAGTGCTAGGGAGAAGGGAGGTAACGAGGTTGACATAAGGTAGACCGGCTGACAGTAATTATCAACACGTTTTTTCCTAATAATGGCCTGGAGGATGACATTTATGGAATGTTTTAGAAAAACATAGTTAATTGTTGATAAGGCATGAATAAACAGTAGATACAGCATGAAACAACAGTAGATGCAGCATGAATTAACAGTAGATACAACATTAATTATCGGTAGATACTGCATTAGTTAACACTGTCTATCACTGGCAGCATCACAAACAGCTTTGACATCAACAGGAAGAGCTTTGCATAAACAGCCCACAGCTTTCTCTCCTCACTCATGTCTGTCTCCCTTGTTTTGTCTCCCTCCATCTGTCTTTTTTTTCCTTATTTTTCCCCCTCTCTCTTTCAATCTCTGCCTCTCTCTCCCTCCCTCTCCCCTTGAATCTAACATACATGTCCCCCTCACTTTATCCCTTTCTATTTCAACAGCAGCCACTGTGTGCCTTCCACCGCTCACAATTATTATCGCCGTCTGACTTTTGAGAAAGTGTAACCGCACGCACGGCGTTAGACGACGCGGTGAAACTTCTCTCCGTCATTTGCATCAGAGATGGGTTTCTTGTGTTCATGTTTTCGTGTGAGTCATTGTGAGCGTTCATCCTGATCCAATTACAGGGAACCTATTTAGGTAGGGGAGGGCGTGGGAGTCCTCAGAGGTGTGGTAGCGGTGCTCAGATGAGGATGGCAGCTTTCCCTTCGTTAGGGGTCATTTGGGGAATGGAGGAACCACGGATCGCGCCTGTTTTGGATGCACTTGGGGCCAATATAATATTACAGCGAATCCCTTCTTATACGCAGAAAACCTCACTACAAGACTTTGCAAATTCATTAATTTGAGCTGTCTTGACCTATATATGTGTGTGTGTGTGTGTGTGTGTGTGTGTGTGTGTGTGTGTGTATGTGTGTGTGTGTGTGTGTGTGTAGCAGACTGCTCTACTTCTTTAGGATTCTGATGAACTCTTTTGTTTATCATGATTGACAGAAAGCCAAAAATACTGCTGATGAGGTGTTCTCCAAAGTTGTTCCTCTTGCGTCCTCCACTTGTGTTCAGACTGGTGTAGATTGGGATACTGATGCGGCCCTATTTAAAGTCCAGCAAGTCCAGATTTGGCTAAAATCTGTTCAGCTTGAGTCACGCATTAATCTAAATCTAGACTGCTGACAGAGATGCCTTGGTCTGTCTGTTGTGCAACAGATCTCCAGGGTTTCGGATCACAACCAACATGTCCGAAAGGCCCCCCTCCCTTTCACAAATATAATACACTTTTTATGTCAGGACAGTTTGTATACTATGTTGAGCTATGTCTCAGGAGTGTCTATATCAGAATGTTCTGTGTATATGTAGCTATATCACACTGTGGTTGCCTGCGTAGCACTGCTACGTTTGTTCTGGAAGTTAAGCAAGGCTGGTCTTTGTCTTTGGATGTGAGACCAGATCGCTAAACATATCATGGCAAGAGCAGGAGTGCCCCCCCCCCCCCCCCCCCCCTGTGTCTAGCCTGTCTAGCCCTGGTGTCTACCCCCGGTGTCCTGGACTAACTCCCAACCTGGCTACTGTACCAACATGGCTTCCTAGTCCCACCTGGTTGCTTTTTAAGTTTAACATTTGTATTATGTATTTTTAATTATTTTCTCTTATCTTAATTGGTTTGTGTCAGTGCTTCATTCTTCTTGTGTGTGGGGAGTGTTATGGCAGCGGTGCATCACTCACGTAGACACACTCATTCACCTAGGAACCAAGGAACGCCATTTATAAATACAACACATTATCACTGACCTGTGTGTGTGTAGAACGTTCTCATCATGAGCATGTGCAGGAGGTCTGCATCATCATGCCTCCCCTGGATGTGTTTGTGTCTTCTGGGATGCGGTGCAGCGCTGCAACATGGTGGAGCGGAGGAGTTCAGCTGAATGTTTTATGTGCGAATGGAAGCTTCCGTGGAGCTAGAGATGCGCGTGAGTATTTTTAGCCAAGACAAGGACTACGTGTCAGGCAACAGTAGCCCACTCCTGAATGAATGGAACGCAATGTCATTCTGAAGGCTGCTCCACAGTTTGCTCCCTGCTTCCCCGGGTTTCGTTATACAATGGCATCTGTCTGTGTTATAGCAGCAGCGTTGTCCTCGCCCTCTGCATGTGTTCATTCACATCTTGGATAGATGTAATTCAGAATGGAAATCCAAGACAGAGACAGCAGATGGCAGATTTCCAGGGGGGTACGGTTCATCCAGATGTAAAGCTTCCCTCCGGCTCCTGTGTGTTTCCCTCGGTAAACAGTGTGTGAGCAGCATCTTTAAAGAATGGAGGCTAAATTCGTTGACAGGTTTTTATATGCGGCGTCTATTCTGGGCTGTGGGTGTGGGGCCAGGCTTTCCATCTCGCTCTGTGGCTGCTGGTGCTGCAGTTGGCAGGCCCACCCTGCAGAGAGCCAGGGTGTTCTGAGGAAAGGCCAGAGGACCCTGTGGAGTTGGGGCTTTTAGCGGGGCTTCCCCACACTGTGCGTCCATAAAGGGCTGTTTGTGTGTCTGGAGGCTGGTTCCCTTGAATGTATTCACATCCAGCTCCTCTGCTAACACCCACCCGCCCGGATGAAGTTTTTGTTTTTGTTTATGTCACGATGAATGATCTGTAGATTTAAAGGGTCTCCCTCTCCCTCTCCCTCTCCCTCTCCCTCTCCCTCTCCCTCTCCCATTCTCCCATTCTCACTGATCAGGTATAAATCTAATGAAGAGTATGTGTATGTGCGGGGTCGTGGCAGGGGCAAGTATGTGTGTGGAGAGTGTGGAATCCGCTGTAAGAAGCCCAGCATGCTGAGGAAACACATCCGTACACACACAGATGTCCGGCCATACATCTGCAAACACTGCAATTTTGCCTTCAAAACCAAAGGTAAGGGTACCTGGGCATTATAATGGGCTGTTTTCAAAGATGCTATGCTACATATACACATACAGTATGTTGCAGATATGTGCACCTATTGTTGCTAACGGCATGCAACCTCTACTGATATGCTAGAGAAGCCTTAGAACCTAACAATGCAGAGAATTGACTTTTGATTGGCTGTAGTTTGGTCCTGAGAGATAACACATCCCGATTGGTGGAGTAGGGAACTGTATCAGTAGCTCAACTCTTACTGACTTCACACAAAGAATCCAACAGTGAAACCATCTTGAAGGGCAACTTAAAGAGAAGGCTCATCAGTAGTACACACAGATACAACATCTCTTTAAAAAAACGACAAGTCATACCAAAGAACTACAACCGCAGTGACTTCTTCAGGTTTAGTCAATGTGACTGCGTCTGCGCCTCCTAGTTAGCATGCTTATGTGAAGCATGTTTATAGTAAAACACACACATTAGCAGTCTAGTAGTCTCACAGAAGCATGTTTCAGGCTTGATTCCCCTCAGCCTTACGTCCATGTTACCTAATTTGTTCTCTGGTCTACCTCCCTTAGGGAACCTTACCAAACACATGAAATCCAAGGCTCACGGCAAGAAGTGCCAAGCAATGGGTGTGTCTGAGTCCTCACTGGATGACCAAGAGAGCGAAGAAGCAGGTAAGCTGAACTGAAGCGTTGCTCATGGGCCGATTTACCTTCCTCAGAGGAGAAACACGGGTGCAGCTGAATCAACTCGCTGCGTTTGAAAGAGCTTTAGCTGCTAGACGGTGACTGCTTACACAACCGCCCCCTCATGTTCGATTCTTCTCCATTTGGCCTCGCAAAGAACAGGACAAAAAAGTATGAATGAATTAAATACAGCAAAGGTCCACCCCTTATGGGATCCTTTTATGTAGGTCGTTAAAAAGAGAAAGAAACAAATATGTGGTCACTTCTAACTGCCTCACATGTAGGACCTGTTTACTAGGAGATGTTTAAGAGAGATGTTTAGGAGATATGATTTAGAGAGATTATTAAGACAGATCTTTCAGAGAGATCTTTAAGGGAGATCTTTTAAGAGAGATGATTAAGAGGGATAATTAAGAGAGATGATAAAGAGAGATGTTTAAGAGAGACACGTGTGTCTGTGTGTCCAACAGGGGTCAGTGAGGAGTGCGTCTGTCATTCCGAGGAGCAGGAGGAGCATCAGTTCTCTGACGCAGAGGACTTCGACGAGGATGAAGATGAGGAGGAGGATGATGATGACGACGATGACGAAGAGGAGGAGGAAGAGGAGTCGTCATCCCACGACGACCCACCGTCCTCCTGCTCTTCCGACACCCGTGCATCGACGGGGGCGCGGTCCACCTGCAGCCGGCCGTCCCAGCAGGGGACATCAGACCCCGAGGCCCCGGGGGGGAGCCCCAGCCTGGAGCCGGCCCCCCACAGGCTGTGGTCCAGCAGGAGGGCCGCCTCGCCCGGCAGCAGGAGGGCGGTGTTCTCGCGGCGGGGCTGGAGCGCCTCACCCCGAGCCTTCTCCCCCAGCAGCGAGAGCTGCTCCCCCAGCCGCAGCCTCTCCCCACGGGTGGAGCTGTCCTCCTCCACCCGCTGTCTCTCCCCCAGGACCGACCTGTCCTCCCCCAGCCGACATCTCTCCCCCTCCCCCGAGAGAGGACCGTCTCCCATCGGGACCCTCTCTTCCCTACGACCCCTCGTGTCCAGCTGCTGCAGAGCATCACATGCCCCCCCTCCAGCCCTCAAAATCCAGTACAGACCCCCGGTGTACCTGCCCTGGGAGAGTCCTGGCCTGAAGGACGTCCCCCGGGTGAGTTTTGCTGCTGAGCCGCCTCATGTGGAATAGGTGCTGAATACACACTTGCAATTAGTGTGATTGATGCATCATAACCGCATGATTGCTATAATTGCATAATGCACGGTATAGCTTTAGGACGTCTGATCCAAACCACCAGTAGTTGGATGGCAGGTTCTCTCCAGTGTTCTCATGGTGTGTTTGCTCCCCCTGCAGGAGAGCGGTGGAACGTCAGGAGAGGTGCCAATGTCCCCTGAGGCGACCCTGTTCCCTCCCGCCTTCCGTCTGTCCTTCAGCGAGGGTTATCCCGGCAGCCAGGCCACGGACCGTGTCTTCAGCCACCTTCCTCTCCACTCCCAGCAGGCCAAGGTGCCCTACCTGATGATCCCCATAGGAGGGATCCAGATGGTGCAGGCCAGGCACCGCCCGCACCCTACCACCACCCCATCCAGCCCCACCACCCCGTCCAGCCCCACCTCCCCGCCCAACGATGGGCCGTCCCTGGCCAGATTCGAGTGGTGGGGAGGGGCCTCCAGACCACCAGGACTAAGGACTCCTGGGGGTCGCTGGTCGGGGTACCAGGAGGCGGGAACCAGCCAGTCAGGTTTGTCCAATCCCCGCCCAGCGTTAGATTGTTCCACAACGGAGACCACAGACTCAACGCAATATGGCAGCTCACATAGCTCCGCCCACAGCTCTGCAGCGACCGAGACAAGAGATCTTTACGCGAGAGACAAAAGTCGTCCCATACCATCTCACAGTCAAGCAACTCCCGTGGACCCGCATGCAATAGGGCCGCCGAGGGAGGGCCCAGGGGGTGACGAGCCAGGTCTGCCTGAGGGTCTTGTGGGAACAGGAGCTGAAGGAGACTCCTCAAGAACAGACCAGAGCACTTCTTAATCTCAACATCCCAGTTCTGCTTTATGGTTTGCTACACTTCTTTTTTTTTTTATTGCTTTGTTTTTATACAGTTTTCAATACTATTGTTAACTTGACTGTTTCTTCTTTGGCAATATTCAGGTTTGGTAAAAAAAATGCACTTTTTTTCTTTGTGAAAATGTTTCTGTAAATCTATATATAAATCTATATATATTCCATATGTATCTCTGGTGATACTGCTATCTTAAAATCTGTTTAAATATATGTCAAAGGATCCTGAATAAATTAGTCAATGACCAAAATCGTTCAATGAAATGTTATCACATTTTTGTTTGTCCTTTTTGTCCAGTATTACTCAAACTGCACAGTATTACTTGTGCCTTTATCTGTCCAGGGTTGCTCATGTACCGTTCGTACAGTTGGACGAAGAGAAGGCTGTGAAACATGTTATTTTCCTTCTGTTGTTTAAAGGGGCGTGACAGTTGATGTATGGATGATTTCTTCTCTAAGGGGCGTTGCTTTAATACCAAGGTAACAGAGGGAGGTTTGCAGTCAGGGTATAATGTTAGGAGCAGCAAGGTAAAAAAGAAAATGCACTGAAGTTAAACGTATATGTTTTATTACAAAGGTTTTTAGCTTAAAGCTTATCTCTGCACAGAGAAGAGTGCTCCTTATTTATTGTCATTTAATGACATTGAACATTGTTTGAGGGTTGTTTTTTTATCTTTTTATTCTTGAAAAACAAAAAATCATTCTTTGTTATTTAGTTTTTCTGTGTCTTTTTCGATATGTGAATGAGTTTGTTGGAGAGGAAACCGCCAGGTTCACTGGTACTGGTAGATCAAGTGCCCTGCAGACTTCACAAACAAAGCATTTTCTAGTCCTCGGACAAATAAATTATACACCAAACTCCCTTGAACTTGAGGCTGTTTGTGAGTCATTTCTTCGTAGCTGCGTTGTTACCAGTGTCCACCGAGGAATCCTTTGTCACATACTTCACATTCATTTGAGTTTGTGTTTTAAACCGTTCAAAGGGCTGGATGGTCTTTTTGAAGACCTTGTTCAGGGAGATGTTCACAGAAGCCATTAGGCTTCTGTGTTGGAAAACTGGATTATTTTAAATAGAAAAAGTAGTAGACCAGAAGATGCTGACATCACTGAAAGTTGCACAACAAGGCTGAAGGATGTACTCCATGCATGTGTTGATAATAGTACATGTTGTCTATGTGTATTCTATGCGCTACATATAAAATTCAGATTTTAGAGACATAGATGGATACACTCGTGTTATTCTATTTGATAAATGCATCCATTAAATTGGGCATATTCGACATGTTTCATCTGGGAATTATACGTTAATGCGTGATGTTCCTTGAATGTGCAGATACTTCAAAAAGATAGATATCCTGTCAAAATTAACGTTAATACACAATAAGTGAATTCATGCCCAGACCCTTATTAATCTGACCTGCATCTGTGAGCTGAGACACAATATTTGTTTCTTTGTCACTTCATGTCAGTTCCATCCACTTCATTCACTTCCACTTGACGAGAGGGGAAAACCAGACAGGACAATATAATGTTACTCAGATCATGGGAGGTGAACACATTACAACCCACAGTGCAGGGGTCTGTCCTGGAATTGTCTGAGGTAAAAGATGCCTTTGTGGTGATGACTCTGCTGACGAGGGAGGGGAGACCAAAATAGACCAAATAAAGGGGATGGGGGGTGAGAAGGGGAGTATATTTACTGAGGAGTAATGGGCACCTGGAGGAGGCGATGCTCTAATTAAAAACAAACACACCTACAGCATGTCAGGCACAGAGAGGACCAAACAGTGGCGAATGCATTTCTTTTTGTTCATCCTTTGATGTGTCTATTCATTGACTGATGCACTGCATGGAAGGCAGTTGGGGGGGGGGGGGGGGGGGGGGGGTGCACACAGCTGTGCTTATGGAGGAGGTGAACTGCCCCCCCACCCACCCACCCCCGCTCCCAGTGTAAGAATGTGTGGAGGCATCTGTTATCATTCCACCGTGTAGTAATCTCTTGACCGCTCATTTCAGGCATTCCACACATCTTTATGTAAGCACTATCTATAGCTTCCCACTGTGAGATATGTGAGCCTATTTTTAGGTTACTGGAGTTTGAAGATTAGCTAAACTTATAAAATGCTGACACAGTGAAGGCAGTTGATGCTGCATCAGACACTGACAAACAGTGTGGAGGAAGTGTATGTATAATTACAAAGTGATTCCAAACAGTACCACTTTATATTTCCACATGACCCCTATTCATCATGTACAGGCCAAGGTTATTATAGTCTTTTTTTCCATTTCCATTTCTATTTTTATTTCGTTTAGACTTTTTATTTTTATTTTCAGTTTAGTTTTAAAAGCAGGTATACTAGTTTACTAAATTCTTAGTTTTAGTTTAGTTTTTATTCGTTTCAGTGTTACTTTTAGTCTTTTTTGTTGTATTATGTGGTATTTGTCAGGGGCGAGATTCAGAAATTAAAGTATTGTGTAATAAAAATCCAACAAAAGTGTGGAATTTAAACTGGCACAGCTTCTTATCCACCCAAAATACTTGACAAAGACCAAAACTAAAGACATTTTCTCCATTATCTGTTTTTTAAACACACGAAATTGTTTCAGTTTGATAGCATTTCTTTTCCGTAAAGCCTGGTTTTTATTTTTATTTCAGAAAACAAAAAATAATAATGCACACCTAGGTTTTGTTAGCAATAATACACTTGGTACAGACCGCCACAGCACAGCGTCTGAGGTAAAAACCCAAATGACCCAACCAGCACACGCAGGACAGTTTCCTATGTATTCAGTCTTCCTGTCTGATTCTACTGATACAGGTCCCAACCCACCACAGCACCCAGGATGTTTATTGCCGTTACAGAACTCAAGGCAACTATTTGACTATCAAAGAGGAAACTGATAGAGGTGTAGATAGGTGCTGTGTGGGCGAGGCGGGATGCTGGGACACCAGCCGCTGGGAGCTGTATTTCCCATAATTCATTGATCGCAACAAAGATGTCGGAATCTCAGACCAACAAACAACCTGCATTTCTGCAGTCTGCATCTCTTCCCTGTAGATTCTGTAGAGGTCAGCCAGAGGTCAGTGGCGGCAGCAGTCGAAGCAGATAGTGAATCTAGGGTCAGGACGGAGTAACAACATGACAACAGAGATCCTGATTCTTTGTTTTGTGAAGCTGTATAACTTGTGTTGTGTACAATGTGTCAGCCATGGGTCCCACCTCCTCTGTGACATCACGGCAGAGAGAGGAGGGATGTATAAGGGAGTCGATGGGCTCAGCCACCTGCAGCCACTAACAGATCAGTCGATGCAACAGCCCTACTCTGCTGCTCCTCCATCAGGTAGAAAACTGCCCTGTGTGCTGCTTGTTGGTGTAAAGCTTCCAGTTCAACTCTACAGAGATGTCGCCTCGCACCTTTATTCTGCTCCTTCTTACCTTGTGGTCTTCTCTGCAGGACGGTGAGTCTTCCTGCCTTTTACTCTCCATGGAACAAATGAATACAATAACTTGATCTTGATCTGGTTTGCTCTGCGTTAGAGTGATATTGGTGGGTTTTCCTTGTGGTTCATCCTGCTGTCTAAGTTTGCTTTGTTAATTGTAATAAAGGTGAGGGTGTTTCAAGTAAAAAAACAAACATATGTTGTCTCCTTTGCTAAGTTACAGTCAACCAACACAAAACGCGTACTATGATATAGTATTGCATCCATTACTCTGTAGCTGACCACATATTCCTCAAGCAAGCGTTTTGTTATCTTCTAACTGTTTTTTAGGGTGAGCCTTTATAGCTTTATACATGTAGAAATCCGATTACAAAATGAGATCAGTGGAGGATAATGTTTTAGATTGGAAACATGGGTGGTAAATATTTGTCTTCTCTCCAGGTCTGAGTGTCCCATCAACGAAGCGACCCGGAGAACCGGGCGGTGATGTTGTCTCACACCACAGAACCCGCCGCTGTTCCTGCAACAGTCGGCTGGACTCTGAGTGCCACTACTTCTGTCACCTGGACATCATCTGGATCAATACACAGAGGTGGGCGCACCCACACACACACATACAATAGGCCCGGGCACACACACACACGCATGCACACACACACATGTACGCATAGGCACACACACACATACACAGAAGCACACATTCACACACATACACAGACGTACACACACACACACACACACGCACAACCACACCCACACACACGTCCTCACCCATCTGGCCACACATAATAAAATTGATAATGTTTCATTGCCTGATATGAAGGGGTCAGGGTAATCTGTACAATGGCAGTAAACCGATTTTAAGCACTAAAAACCCTTTCGCATGACAACAACAGTAACCACGTCGGCAAACCTATCATTGCAATCATAAGAAGACATCATTTTATTTTTATCCTTTAATTTCTTCTTTTTATTCATCATGGTTACTTATTCATCTAACCGAGTTCTTTCGAAGGAGTTCTGATCAGGTGTGTGATTGACCGTCTCTTTTCCCTCTCAGTAAAACGACTCTTTATGGCCTGGGAAGCCGCGTTGCCCGCCGCCGGAGAGCTGCGGGTCGCTGCTTCTGTGCCAGTCCTTCCGATCGCACCTGCGCCAGCTTCTGTGTTCACAGGTGATTGTAGAATAGCTTCTTTCTGTCTGATGATAATATTAGCTCTTATATGTTGTGATTGCGGACAATACGTAAGCTCAGTGAGTTCCTCCAGGGTGATCATCCAACATAATGCAGGGTAATCCTATCCAGATGCCCTAAATTAACACAGCTGGTGTGTTGGGTGAACACAGTCGAGCGCGCGGAGTGTGTAGGAGTTCGGAGGAGCAGGAAGGCAGACACAGGATTAATGGTTTCTAAGGCGATGACACAGAAACAAATAACATGATGTGACAGACACACTCACGCGAGGCCGGCATAATGTGTTTGAACATGAAAATGTTATTGTGAGATATTGTGTTAAGTTAAGTTAACTTTAAGTAAGTTAGTTGATGGGTAGTTGATAGAGACATGTTGAATATGTACAGAGAACTGAAGATGGCTTTTTTTGATTATCTAGATTTTACTCAAATATGATTTTTATAAATCACATCAATAGTATCATGTGATTGAGGGAACATCACAAACACTGACATTAATCAATATATTAATTGTCATTAAGAAATATTTAATATCATTAGGCCTAAATGATTTGCATCTTCATCAACAGTGTCAACAACTGAACTCTAGAAAGTGCCATAAAGAGACCCCCAGCCCACCTGATCACTGTCCTCAGGTGAGTAACAAGTTAAAACAACGCCTTATTCACCTTCTGGAGGCTTTTCAACCCTTCACATCTCACCCTTGTATCTTACCTTTCCCCTGCAGAGGTCTGGCCTCAAAATCTCAAAATCAAGGATGCTGTAAATCTAGAAACGGAGAACGCCTTCGAAGCCTCTGAGACAAATGTGGGCTAAAGAAATATAGATTTAAAAGCGAGATAGAGACAGAGAGACAGAGAAATAGAAGGAGAGAGAGGAGAGAGAGAGAGAGGCGGGAGCACGAGCACCTGAACAAATGGTTCTCCTTTCACATGCAGAGGTAAACAAAGGGCTGCTGAAACGCGTGTTGCATGACAGAGGGCCTGTCTGTTTGTCCACGGCGGAGAGGGTGGAAAACAAACCGATCATCATAACACGCAGACACGGAGGCTTCAGCGTAAGTCGAGGTCGCGGCACTGGCTGGAAAAAGGCAGATAAAGAACTGGTTCCCACTGCAGTGGTTGATAAAGCACTGCAAGAGATGAAGAGTTTAGGCCAGTACTGACCAGTGAGACAGTTGTGGTTGCACCTTAACTGACCACCCATGATTTAACAGCTTGAAGGACAGGACGGTCACAGGTTCATGCCCGAGACCTGAACATATTTTAGGTTTTACGTATTTTGATTGACATGATGTACTCATCTATTAGTTTAGCAAAATACTGTTTATTTCAAATAAAACATTTTAATAATGTGATAGCAGTGAATGTCAGTGGTTATATTTAAAAAAGAAGAAGAGATATATAGGATGTATACAATTGTGATAGCACTTATTTTAAGAGTCTTACAATGAATCTGTTACTGTTGACAAAGGTTGGAATTATTGCTTAGATCTAGTCTCCATTACTTGTCTGAAATTGATTTTATTTTGTTCCACATAAAATGGTGAAATGCGTTGACAATACTACTCAGAAGATATTCGGCTTGATCCAAAACAATATTATTTTATCATTTCTGCAAAAACAATATGTAAACTTTTGATAATTAAAATACTTAAATCTCTTTTAATGTTTAATGTTTTGCAATGACGCTCCTAACGAAATACGGCGGATGTTATCACATGAACACTAAATGCATTTAAATGTTGTGTGAACATTGTTCACACAACAAGGCGGCAAAGTGTGTGTGTGTGTGTGTGTGTGTGTATGTGTGTGTGTGTGTGTGTGTGTGTGTGTGTGTGTGTGTGTGTGTGTGTGTGTGTGTGTGTGTGTGTGTGTGTGTGTGTGTGTGGTTTCAGATGTAGTGAAGGGTGAGCCCTGTACTTTGATGTGTGCGTATCCATGTGGAAGATTTGGTGCTGACATGCTTGCGCGTTATGCTACGCACCCGTTTTCTGCTCTGCATTTTTGACCCAAAGCAAACACTCCACTGAGTTCAAACGGAGGCTTGCGGTAGATGTATTGTCTGGGAATTCAGGACCTGAAGTGAACGATAATGTCACCTGCTTTTCAAAAGCAAATAAGATTGAGGAGTGGTTCTATTGAAACAATGTCAACTTTTGAAGCCTTCCATCGTGGAAAGGAACGACAGAGGCCGCGTGGTCTTGCCAAGGTGCAACCGCGCCTTCCTTACGTTCCCTACACCTTTCGGTGTCGAAACACTCCTTAACATGCAAACAGCGAGACACCGTAGCACCCATCAATTATTTAAGGACACGTTTTAAAGTATGTTCTTGCCATTTGATTAAGATGCTGAACGGCAATAGTGTTCGTGTATCGGCGGCCTACAATCCAATGCATTCATTTAATTATTTACATGTATATTGTCTGCAAGACACCCTGCACAACCACATCAACCAACAACACAAACTCCTTTTAATTATATTTGAAGGAATGTCGGAAAATTGATACACTATTGAAACTGATTACACTAGTTACACTATTGTCAAGAAGCTGTACAGATGAATAAAAAGTCAATATTTACAACAGTGATAAAAAGAAAGATCATGAAAGTATATAGCAGGATTCAAAGAGCCTTTTAAAACCCACTTGATTCTTTCAAGCTGGATAACAAGGCAATAACCCTAATCGTTTAGAACCGATTCCACCAGGCTGATACAAGCTGGCGATGTACCTGAATTAGTTATAACTGTTGAAAGCAATATTTTAGCTGTTCTTTTAAATCACTCGTTTGTTTTTAGTTGCTCAATGTTTCCTTTCAGTACAATCAATGTTGGAAATAAATGTTATGTAACATTTGTAACATTTACCAGAACATAAATTAAATTCAAATATAATCGTATAGTGACATATATAAGTCAAATTATTACAAATGATTTCTTAATAAATAACTAAGACATACCGAGAATGCAGATCTTTTTTATGTAGACTAAGGAACTTGGAATAAGATATAAGGCGCAATAGTAGACTAAGGAACTTATGTATTATATAATAAGATGTAACTGTATTATTGTTGACAGGGACAAGAAGAGATGCTGCATCAATCTACACTGTTGTACGTTTATTTTATACATAATAGCATGTATTATTTATGGTCAAAATGATGTGTTGAGTATTGTGTTACAAACCATTATGTTGTGAAGGAGGAACATTTATTCTACAAACCTAAATATAAATATTAAGTAATTACTTGTAATTTATCTTGACAGTGTAGGTATGTAGGGATTCATCTTTCCACTGCGTACATATCTTACTGTGCAGGTGCAGGGTGTGACATCTGGTTCCAGTTAGAGATGTTCCCTCCTGAACCCAATCCTTGTATGTATTTCACAAGCAGGTTCACAGTGTCCTGGGGAATCTGTATCTCCCAGCTTAATGGTAATGTCCTATCCACATATTCTTCCTCTCCCTCCTACTCTTTATGTGCGTAACTGCATTCTCAACAGAAACACACTTTGACAGGCCAGGCACTGTAATATATGACCCTGAAACATACAAAAAAGTATCTACGAAAGAACAACACATTGAGTGAAAGTGATGAGTTGAATGTGATGACGTAGATGTGACTTCATTATTGAATAATATGAAAATATATAGTATGTGAAAAATCATTACATCGAAACCGAGTAAATAATGTGTCGATTGTACTTCATAACAATCATAAACCAGTTTTATGCATAGAAAAAATAAGTCACTTGTGATGTTGTAAGCTAAAGAGCTGCTGACAAAGAGTAGACCCTCACTTGATGAAGACAAACCACATTAAACTGCAATGTGATAGCTCCAGAGGTCAGATCCTGTACAGCTGTCCCCCATGCAACGTACATTCCTGCATAGCTCAGTGCCACTGCCCTGCTGGAGACTGTGGCACTCCAGACGGGACAGTTAATAACCGGCACAGAAACGGCTGTGGTTAAAACCCGTTCAGGGCATCCTTTATTTTAACCACTGCAGAAAAGTAAGAAAAGGGTTGGGGATAAACGAGGGCAACCAAGGTTCATCCTGGACCGGGGTATCTTCTCTTGCGGGGATCAGTCTTTAGACAGGGCCTGCGGAGGGGGAAACACAATACAGCAGATGTCAGTTGTCAACCCAGGGAAAAGGGGTCGGCTGGCGCTATCTTCCTTAGCTCCTCTTGTCCGTTCGGGAGTCCTCCACACACAAGTCGTCTTCACATAATTCACTATGTTCTTTCTTCATCAAAATGTTTGGCCAGCAGCCGCTTACCATTCTTCCTGGATTACCAGCTCCCACACCTCCCCGTACGGTCGTCGCTGGCAGGCTTAAGTAGGCCGGGAGTTGATTTCTACTCCCAGGCCTGCAGCAGCTGTGAGTGATAATACTGATTACCAACCACCTTTCCCAACCTCATTCTACCTACAGGTCTGTGCTGTCCGTTCTCAGCCCTTTGGGGGCGCTGAGGTTCTCCTGGTCCTCCACAAGACGGAGATTGTGCTTTAAAACAAAAACCAAGTTACAGTAGAAAAACATGAGCCAATCATCACAACACAACACAACACAACTCACTCAACAGTAGGGAGGATCAAGTTATCCGAGTGGACGTCATATGACTGCATATGATAACATCTGAGTCAGACTTCCAAAGAAGTAATGTGTGTGCTCTTTATAGAGCAATTACTGTAATCAGGCTTAATCAGGCTTGGGATATTAGCTCAGGAGTTGAGGCGGGTGGACTGGCAACTGGCTGGCAAAAATCGGAAGGTTGCTAGTTCGAGCCCCGACTTCAACCCTAACTATGTTGAGGTGTCCTTGAGCAAGACACTTAACCCCAACTCCTCCCCGGGCGCTGTGATTGGCTGCCCACTGCTCCCTTGAGGGATGGGTTAAATGCAGAGGAAAATTTTCACTATATGTATGTGTATGTGACAATAATAGTACCATTACCTTAATGCAGGGTGAAGGGCATACATAGCTATACACCAAAGCAAGAGTTATGCTTTGCAATCAAGTTGTGTCTTCTAGGCCAAATCCTCTGTGACCTAGAAGACAGGGGCGTATGTTTGTTATTGTTTTTTTTGTCATGTCATTGCTGGGGATATCAATGGGTTCATCTGGATAGGGTTGGGCAAACGTTATCAATCAAAAAATTGCAAGGGATAACTGGGTAATCTTATGAAATAGGTACACATCCATCCCATCCATACCAAGACTATGTCCTGGAATTACCTACCATCCCATGTGAAACATAGTTTCATAGTAATCGATTCTAGTTTATTTGTCTTTCCCGAACCATAGTGGTTAATCATCAATTCAAATATGTGTATTGTAGGCATGGGCCACTATCACTGAATTATAGTTATATTATAGTGCTAAGGGTTATGGGATGTTGTATAACATGGGGCTGTGAAGACTGTAACTATGATTATACTGGTAGCTAGGCTGTACAAATACATTTAGCCTGAGTCTCTCTCTCTCTCTCTCTCTCTCTCTCTCTCTCTCTCTCTCTCTCTCTCTCTCTCTCTCTCTCTCTCTCTCTCACTCACTCACTCACTCAATCACTTAAACCCAAGTTCTTTCTAGCTAAGGATTTCAGTGTTGCTCATTTCAGGATGTTATCAGTTAATTATCCCCAGTAGTCACATGATAAATAATACACCCCCCTCCATCTTGACCAACGACAAAATCTAAAAGGCATGGTGTTCTATCTCGTTTTCAGACACATATACTTTTTTATTATTATTATTTTTTTATTATTATTATTATTATATTATTATAATTATTATTATGTATAAGTGCGTTTTGTATTATGGATTGAAACATAGACTGCACCAATTATGAGAACAACTAAGTAATAATGAATACTATACTTAAAATCGACCACTAGATGGCCTTTATAAACCATGAACTGTCGTTGCACTGTAGCACATCCAGGACGGAAGCTAGCAGGATGATATCGACGCATTAAAAAAAAATCATGTATACATAGCGAACTTAACCACTTCAACTAAAATAATTATTGAAGTAATACTATTATTGTAAAGGTAATAGTAACGGTAAATTTGTTGTTTATTATGCATTTAAAAAAGGCATGCCCCGGGCGCTTCTTTCGTAGTGCATCATGGGTATTGAAGTCTTCAAACTACAAACATTGATACTAGTTTTTTCCCTCATCAGCCGCAGAGGCGCTGCTGTTTCCATCAACAACTACTGGTACCAAAATGCGATTTTCCGGTTTGTGAGTAAAAGCATAAAAAGTTTGGACCCGAGATTTGAACAAATGGGTTCTTTGAAGAAATGACTCGGTTTCTATTTTTGTATCCGTCTGCAACTGATTTCCGAAGAGGAGAACAGTTCGCAACAGAAGAGGTAAGCACATAAGTACCCGGCGAGGGACCCGGTGATGGAGTGGCGAGATCACCTCTATGCACACAGCATACTAAAGTTGTCTTAACTTCCCAGATGAATAGCCTATCTACGGTCAAAACAAACGTGTAAACCATTGGCCTTTCAACACAGGGATGTGGTTCGGCCAGATTTCATGGGGCCGCTGAAGACTGCAGTCGGTGTTGTTCACATACACAATACTGAAACTCCATTTTCCCATTGATGCTCTCCACAGTAGAGATCCACGAACACAAAGGACGGCCTGCGGTGTAACGGGAGAGGTGGCCGCGAGGAGAGTGGGATAGAGATACGATTTGTCGCTTCTTGTGCAATGGGCATTTTAAACCCGCTTTGTATACTGCTTGAACGTGGAGATACAGAGTAGGCCGGGGTGGTCTTGTCTCTGGCGTGCAGGGATCCTGCACTCCTCGGAAGGACAGAGCTGTGAGGGCTGCTGTAAAATGCGATTCGTTTGCAGCACAAACGTGTTTCTTACTGTTATAGACCGACTGAGGTGTAAAACTGGCGTTTTTACTACAGCTCAGTCGTAATGCATTACGAAGGGCAAGTTATCCCAGTGTTGTTACCATGGTTGCTACAACGTCGCCTGTTCTGAGAGATGGAGACGACTGTAGGCTCATGCACACCACGCGGTTATGTTCATCATTACGAGCCTCTCCAGGTGCGAGATTAAGCCTTTATACGCAATACATAAAAACATTTCTGAAATGAATACTCACTTAGATTTTAGTCAAGTGCGTATAAACGTAAATATTGACACAGTCTCGCAGGTATATCACATTCAAATTGTTATTTTTGATGTATATTTTGTACAGAACAGCAATATGCCATATGTTTAATTATTACTAAATTGTGAGCTGCCAAACTTCTATGGATCATTAGTCACTTACATCAAGGGCACTATTTGAAAAATTATTGAAATTGACACATTGTGTATGTGGGGGTATCTTTGAATTAATAATAAGCCCCATCCGTGTTAAAAACCAAACAAATTAACTGGCCTGTTTGATAGTGAATTGTGAGGAATTTCTTTGTATATGACATTTCATTTTTATTATTGTAGGCAGAATTGTCTCATACTTAGTTAGCCTTTTTTAAATTTGTCCTCTGAATAAACAACAGTGATGCACCCTTAATGCTGGATCAAATCCATTAAGAACCTGCTCAGAAGGTTCAGTAAGACCACATACAGGACAGATAAAAGCCTGAGCTTCCTCCAAAACTCCTTCTTACTGTTCCAACACCAATTTACTTCAGACTGGTCAGAAAGGTTAAATACCCCTAGATGACTGAATCTCAAACTCAGAAGAAGATAAAGAAGTAGATACGACACACAACAATTACATATTTATGAGAACTTTGCTTTGCCAGGGTTTACTGCCATCTAGCACAGTCTTAAGAAAGGTCGGAAAGGTGAGAAGAAATTTGGGCTGTAGTAAAAGTGGGCCGTCGGTCCCTGTGGTGAGTGAGTCTTTTCTGGGACAAGCTTGGTGATGACGCTCAGTTGGCCTGTATAGGGAGAAGGCACCGATGCCCATCCCTATTGCAGCGGGCAGGTGCACCGCGCTGAGCATCTGCAGAACAGGGTCCAGATATTAAAGTTCTGCTATCCCAGAGCCTGGCCACTATTGGACCGAACCGAGCTCTGGAGTTCACATAAATTCGATTCAGATCGGTCACGTCCGTTTCTAGGTCTCTTCGAGTGGAGTTTGGACTCATACAACTCGAGAAAGAACTGCAGGTATTTATTTGTAGTCGTTGCAGCGCTCTTGTTATCGCTGACTCTTGTGTTGAAATGTTTTCTGGAGGTGATCAGTATTTGCAGGCTGAGTGTGAATATAATGATTTGTCTCCACTGAGCTGTTTGTGGCCAAAAGCAAGTCCTCCAGTGTGAGTTGAGCTGCTATTTAAAGATGCCACCGCCAAGCCAGCTGCTCCCGTTTCCGCTCTTGTCGTAATTGAATCATCGCTGGTTAAGTGCGGCATTCAAGGGTGTGCATCCCACAGTAGATTATACAGTCGGAATTCTGCAATCTGCCTCTGAGAGCTCCGTTTTCATATCTGATTGGTGCTCGCTGACTCTTCCCAGCGAGAACTGATTGTTCTCAGCGAAAGTGGTGTAAGACCTACCAGAGTTTTGGTTTGGAGCCAAAGAGAGAACAGAGAACACAAGCATCGCATTTGCAAAGACTTATTAATTTCAGTATACACAATACAAAGCTTAATAATGTAGTAAAAATCACTGAAAGAGAGAAGAGATGGGGGATCTGTCATAGTCTTGCTGATAAAATAACGACTAATGGCTTGCGGGGCTGGAAGTCCTATACCGATGTTACAATGTGGAGACAAACCCCTTAATGATGTAAGAAGTATTTTATTTTACAATAGCTACTTTCTCTTGGTCTGGGAAAGTTTGGAGAGAGTTAACCACTTGAAAGAGGATCTAGGCCATTGATATGTCTGTGCATGGGCATCATACTGAGGAGGTCAACTTAACAGAAACAACATTTGAGTGCATGCAACTGTTATGCAACATACAAGGCGGTGGCCATAAATGGTGAAGATTTGCTTTAGTACTATAGCTCAATCGCATCTGTCTGTGCTAGAGATGTTATAGTGAGGTGGAATATTTCTTTCTGGTGTAGAAATATCCTCTTCTTCCCCTCCGAGTCATTCAACCAAGGCTGTGGCCTTGGGTAGGAGTTTATAAAAAACAGCAATACCACCAACATCCCCAGCCACGGACCCATACCTTACAGGAATATTTGGCTCTTTGACAAAACCACAAAATATCTTCGATAGTGCTTTGATACCTGCCCCCAGTGCTTCATGTTTTCCTCTGAACGTTTTTAGCCCAACACAAGCCAGGCCTTGAACATCATGATACACTTCGACAGCTAGAGATACTCGAATGCAGGGCTCGATACATGACAATGGAAACACGTAGGATTCAATTACTTCTATGGCTGTTGTGTCGAGTGAGATGTTGAAGGACATGATGTCTTATAAATGGCGCTATGTCCTCAAAGCATTGATGATCTGCTTTTGGTACATGCAGCAGGACGGCATATCTAATTTGTGACGACCCCCTCTCTGTCTGCTGGTTCTCCTGTTTGTCTATAGGTGCAGTCACACTAGAATGTTCATTGCTTCGTAGTGCTGTTTTAGTCGCTATAATAATTGTGACAGTTTCAATTATTTCCCTTTCCACTCTCTGCAGAAGTACACAACGCTGCGCTTCTTCCCTGCATTATTTGAAATGCTGCTATGTAATGATCAAATTACAAGTTTAGAAACCGATCTTTATTCTAGCCATATAAAACAATTGATCAGACTGCTAGCTATTTACCATACACACCAACCTTTTCAGCATCCTGTTTGCATTCTTGACGTTTATTACGTCTCTGTAGTCATTTCGTGTTGGTTTGAGGTTCGGTGATGAAGCGAAACGGACATGCCTCCCAATTTCACCTTCCAGCCCTATCTACCTTTGCAAATACATTGCCGCCTCGGTGGCGACTCATTTTCGGTGGCAACCTGTGCCAGAGGGCCTTGCAGGCTTCATAAGGTGTACCACATCAGCCACCCCCTCTCTTCCCACACTAGCTGGTTGGTTTCTGGTTTTAGTTCCTTTTGGTTTGGTTTTGGGCCTTTTGGTTTACTGTGTTATAGTTTTCGTTGTGCCTTTTGAGTTTAGTCTTATGTAGTATCCCCCACAGCACACATTCCACTCATCCATACACTGCACTCACCACTGATCATACAGATACTTGTTCTTTGTATATAATCATATCTTATTTTTTATATCTTTCCTTCCTTTAATCATGTGTTGACGTTTTTGTTGCAGTCACTGTCAATCACGGTCATAACTCATTCGGGGCTTGTCCAAAGTTTTTTGTTGGTTGAGTGAAGGGTTGCCAAAACCAAGTGTGAATGTTTCATCAAAACATTTAGGTTGGCTTTGTTTGGTTAAATTGGTAAAAGTGAGTTTCTCAGTTAGTTTCTTTCATAGTTTGGCTGTAGGTCGTTTTATTAGTTGGAATAGTGTTGAGAAGGTGCAATTACTTTTTTCTGGATCAATGTGCAACCTGCTCCTAATTGGGGTAGACATTGTTTTTTGTTATGCTGTAAAGTTGTTATTTACATAAGATTTGGTGATGGCTGCTTATTTTGACAATTGTATTCAGTCCCTGGGTGTCGCAGGGTTGAGGTTTGACCAACAAAAAGAGTTGTGGTTGTTAAAACTGGAAATTGATTGATGGGGTTGTGTTCGGCATGGTTGGATTTGGCTGTGCCTGTACCTTTTGGATTATGCTGTCCCTGATTCAGATCCATTTGCTTTGGCCGTCCCTGATTCAGAGACCTTGGATTTACCCTGGCCTGAACCTTTTGATTTGCTGGTTATGGAAGGCCTTGATTTGGTGGTTTGAGATGCCTCGGTTTTGCTGCTGCCGCTTGTGGAAGCCTTGGTTTTGCCGGTTTTAGAACCCTTAGCTTTGGCTCTCTCCTGTTAAGAACCTTGATTATGCTAGCGCCAAGTCAAAACCACTGGCTTTGATTGCATTGTGTTCTGAATCATTATCTTTGTCTGCGTCAGATTCAGAACCATAAGCGTTGCCTGCATTGAATTCTGTTACACTAGCTTTTTTTTTTTTTGCCTGCATCATGTTCAGAACAATGCAATTTTGCCTGCGTCGTGTTCAGAACAATTTGTTTTGCCTGTATCATATTCAGTACGGTTAGTTTTGTCTGCTTCGTGTTCAGAGCTTTTAGTTTTTCCTCAATTGGCTTCAGAACATTTGGAATAGTTTGTGGCTGGTGCAGAACTATTGGAATTGCCTGAGTTTGTGGTTCTTTCCAGGATTGACAGACTGTCCTGTGCCTCTGTCCCTGATATAGGTCCTGTTTCACTCATCCATCCATATACTACACTCACTACTGATCATACAGATTACCTGTTCTATTATTTAAAACGGCTTTGTTGAATACTCGATTCGCATTTTTCCATGGTCTGTACGGCATTCTACAGTTCTGAATAACAGACCCATGTGATGAATAGCAGACCCCTGTGATGAATAGCAGACCCCTGTGATGATTAGCAGACCCCTGTGATGAATAACAGACCCCTGTGATGAATAACAGACCCCTGTGATGAATAACAGACCCCTGTGATGAATAGCAGACCCCTGTGATGAATAGCAGACCCCTGTGATGATTAGCAGACCCCTGTGATGAATAACAGACCCCTGTGATGAATAACAGACCCCTGTGATGAATAACAGACCCCTGTGATGAATAGCAGACCCCTGTGATGAATAGCAGACCCCTGTGATGAATAACAGACCCCTGTGATGAATAGCAGACCCCTGTGATGAATAGCAGACCCCTGTGATGAATAACAGACCCCTGTGATGAATAGCAGACCCCTGTGATGAATAGCAGACCCCTGTGATGAATAGCAGACCCCTGTGATGAATAGCAGACCCCTGTGATGAATAGCAGACCCCTGTGATGAATAACAGACCATTGCTATGGATGTAATTCTGATCATAGATTCATGAACACAGTTTCAACCAAAGAATCGTAAAGAAATTAATAAATATTGGCATCAACAAACCTTTTTTTAAATATATTTTGTGTCAAATTATTGATTTCTAAGGAGCCATGTAATAAGTGGGATAATGTACAGGAAGCCGGTCAATATTACGAAATAAACCCAGACAGGGTAAATGAAGACCTACATATTACATATAATTTCAAATAAATATTATTCTTCCCTTTAATCATGTGTGGACTCACATCTTTGTTTCAATCACTGAGCCTGGTCATAACACATTAGTGTACCTTTTATTCACCATTTTAGAAAGGGCTTTAATTAAAATTTTACTTTGACCTTCCTGGTCCTGAGATTTAGTTTGTCAAAAATATATATTGGTGACATTGAAATTAAATGAAAGAGGCAGGGTTTGTCAGGACAAATAGACAGCTCAACAATTATAATATAATTATTTAATAATTAATACTGGACCCAAAATATAATATTTAGGAGAAAATGTTAGCATATAATATGGTCCATGTTATGGTGTATGTGGTCAGGTCTAGCTTCTCCTTTTAGCCAAGTTTTCTGTGGCCCTGCTTGTAAACGTGTGCATGAGGAACCTAGTGGATGGGCATTACAATAGAACAATGGTCATGTACTGTGTTGATAACATACTGTGGATGCATGTTTATAATATCTCTACAGACTCATTTGAACATTTGTGTCTACTGTTCACCAAACAGAGGACAGACAGTCTAGTAAGTCATTACTATGAAGCACTCGCTTGAAAGTCTTATTTAGCTATCAATTCTTGATCAAAGAACAATACCTATTCTGTTTGTCTTCTGCATAGCAAATATCATTACACTGTTTAAGAAATTTTAAATGTTAAATGTTTAAGTTTTGGATAAAAATGAGTTCAATGAATGAACATGACATAGACATAGCGGTTTTCATTATATATAAATATGTATTATTATTATTTATTTGTTATATATATATGTATATATATGTGTGTATGTGTGTGTGTATATATATTGAATATATATATTCTAAGTGTTCTGTCCTTCCCTATTGCCACAGATTGTTAAGCTGCACTAAGTTTCCCTTTCAGAAATCATAAGAAAAAATGTTTGCCTGGACCAATGTCATTGCTGAAGGCAAAGGGCAAAACGGTTTAGTTTTACAAATAATACAAACCTTGGCAAACGTTTTCCAACGTAATATGTATGTGCTAATAAGGCAGACAAAGGCCCCAGGTCTCAGACTCCAGACTTTTGGATTAGTTTCTGACCAAGAGCAGCTGGACTGCCAGTCCTTGTCTGGCCTCTGCCCTGGGTCTCCACTCTTCCACTCTGCCCTTGGTCTCCACTCTTCCACTCTGCCCTGGGTCTTCACTCTTCCACTCTGCCCTGGGTCTCCACTCTTCCACTCAGCCCTTGGTCTCCACTCTTCCACTCTGCCCTGGGTCTTCACTCTTCCACTCTGCCCTGGGTCTTCACTCTTCCACTCAGCCCTGGGTCTCCACTCTTCCACTCTGCCCTGGGTCTTCACTCTTCCACTCTGCCCTGGGTCTCCACTCTTCCACTCTGCCCTTGGTCTCCACTCTTCCACTCTGCCCTTGGTCTTCACTCTTCCACTCTGCCCTGGGTCTTGGCGATGAGTTCAAGTTCCACTCTGTAAAAAGCAGCATCCCATGCCTCTCACTTAGCATCCTTTGAGCAATCAATACAACTATGTATTTATCAAGGCCCTGCAGTGTAGCATATCTCTCAGGAGAATCCATCCTGTAACGAAGTTGTGTTTTTCCCCGTTATTTCTTTTACAGCTTTATCAATCTGGTGTGTTAGACTGGCAAACAAGTTAATCATCATTGAGCATCATTTTATTATAATTAACTGTTAGCCATGTTGGTTCCTTCTTCATATTTAAGGTAGGGTAGACAATTCATTTTCAATTTTTTTTGTCATATATGTTTGAAATTCTCTTTACATGCTGACAGCAATCAATAAATGAAATGCTCTGACAAAAAAACAATAATGGTATCAGTGGCCATCGCAGGCCTGTAATTAGCACCTATTGCTAAAGCTGGCGAGCTACTCACGTGCTTTGGGGGAGTGGCTTTGGAGGGAGCCCTGAAGGAATGGGTGTTGGTTGGGTTGGGTTGGATACTTTCAAAATTGAGCTTACTCTGGCTGGTTCCTGCAAATTGCCTACACTAGCTTTAATATCACGGCCCTGCATCTAGCCATGTTGGAGCCAGGGGGCGCTGGGGGGCAATGATTTAAAGAAGAAACTGGCAAATGTTAGCATTCTTTCAATTAAACTCATTCTCTCTCTCTCTGTCTCTTTCTCTCGCTCGACCCATTACTACACTATTATTTTTCCTGTGTTTCATTGTATCTTTAATAATATACCAAGTTACAGCAGATCTCCTTCTGTTAACCACATTTAAAGTGTTTGCGTTTACGTTCTGCACCTGATCTTCTGAAAATAACTCTGTGGCTGTGGTACCTTTTGAACCGTTCATAACACTGTCCTTTAAAAACTCCTTTACCATCAACGTTTTTGTAATTTACTCTGAAAGTCCTTTCATTATGAGAGTATGAGCATTCTCTTGTTACACTTGGAATCAAGTCCCTGAGCTCAGACACGCTAGTGTAAATATTTAATGGTGTTTCTGGAAGTTAACAGGTTTGCATTTGAGTCCATTGCTTCTCATGAATGTTTGATAGATTGAGCAAGGCTTGCTGTAAGAGCCTCGCACTACTAACTGCTGGCATGCTGTACATGTTCTTTATGTGTCGCCAGCAGCGGGGTTAAGATGGGTGTAGCTGACCTCCTTAGACTGGTGGAGACCTGAGACTCTGCCCATCAACTGCTGATGAGGACCTCCTCTGCCACCCCCACCCCAATGACTTTCTACAGCGTACGTTTCCACCTTTCATACAGATTCAGGCTATTAGATAATTACAGGCTCGGAAATGGAAATAGATATAGAGATGGTGTTAACCTAAAAGTACCCCCATTTCCCTTTTTTTTGCCATTCTTTGTAAATACAAACATTTTTGAGGTTGATGTTACTGGGACAATATTCGAGATAGTGCTTGAACCATCATGATGCAGCCTTTGTCAATTTGTCATTGTTTTATATCAAGCATTTATCTAAGAAAACCCTGTATTTAATGTGACTGAATAGTCGCATTAAATAGCTCCTTTACACACTTTTCAACTCCGGGCTGATCACATCTTGTGTTTTTATATTACAGGACCCATCGATTGGCGTGCTTCGAACTCTGTAATGGAAAGTCGTGGTGAGTTGTTAGGCTCTCTTTGTGTCTCTTTTGTTAAGTGTACTGAACCATGACATGTTTATAAGAGCCCGTCTAACCCCGAGCATTTTATGGGCCACTCAGATATAAACGCAGCGACCCACTGGGCTTTGAAGGCTGGTTACGGAACCAGGCTAACCAATCCCAAAATGTTTTTTTTTTTTTTATGGAACTATAAAGCTGGATTTGAATCCACATTTCTGACAACACGTCCTCCTTTAGCATCAGCTATATTAAACGTTCTGTGTGGGTGTTGTTTGTATGTGTGGTACGGCTGCCTGTTTGTCTCACTCAGCCTTTTCTGCATGATGAAGCAGCCAGGCCCAGTCTTTTATCCAGGTCAAGCCAACAGGTTCTGGGCTCGTGTGGGTTGGCCCAGCTCCCTCTGAACGGCAGCCTGGTGTGGAGGCTCTATCTGGGGCACAGGGAGAGGGAAAGGGAGCGCCATCTCGAACTGAGATCCAGCTTGAAAGACGTCGTCGTTGGAGCATAAAACTCATGAAAGCATCCGCCTATTCTAACCTAATGCTCTCAGGTCTCTGAAGAGGAGTCGATTCAGAGTTTTCAAAATACGTTGAAGCCTCAGGTATTTAGTGGAGTGTGCGGCGTTGTAAATCCCCAGTGTGGCTTCTAAACGCCAGCCTAGCCTGCTATTAGTGGGCTATTGGCTGAGGAAGGGAGAGATGCTTTCGTGGGCCGCCTCCTGCATTCGATTGGCTGGGCCAGCGTCCGTTCCGTCGTTCTCTCTTTAACGAGTTTTGTGACCTTCTTGTAATGGTTAGCTGTCCATCAGAAGCATCTAACATCCACCAGATGCTTCACATGCCTCTCCCAGAGAGCACTGTCCCTTCTCTTATCGCTGTCTTCCACTAATGGAAGCCCAGCAAGAGATGGACTTCTCCTGTCCTCTACAGTGGGGCACTCTTCTGCTCAACGCAGCTAATGAAGTCCTAAGTTGCCACTTAATTCAATTACAATTCCAGGAGAATTTTTATTCTATCTAATTGCTTGTTTTGTTTCATGGCCATGCTGGCGCTGTGGAGGTACTCAAGCTAGTGAATCATGCAGATATTTGGTGGAACGCCTGTTAGGGTTCTCTACGGTAGAGCGTCTTTGTTTAACTCTTGACCTGAATCTGAATCTGACCTGAGTGTTGACGTTATATATAACAATATATATAACAATATATGCAGGGGCTACAGACCCCTCTTTGTTTCTCACTCACAAGACACACCGAAGACAAATACACACACACACACACACACACACACACACACACACACACACACACACACACACACACACAAGCACACTACTGGCATACACATCCATATAAACAAATGCTAGAACAACGGATACATACGTGCATTCACCACATGCGGGCAGCATAAACACATTACTCTGACACAACAGTTTATAGACACACACACATACACACATACACACACATACAGCAGACTACCCATAGCAAATTAAAAACATAAGCAGTCTTCTCCCCAGGAATGGTAGGCATCTACAGTGAATGCTGACCTGCACTGGAAGCCAAGGAGGGAGGGTCAGGAGAGAGAGGGAGTGAGGCTCCTGTAGGGAGGGAAGGTCTTAAGGAGATTAAAAGAGGCGTGGAGAGAGATAGGACTGAACTGAAGACCTGGAGGAGAGGAAAAGTGAAACAAACATTCACAACCAGGAAGGGGAGGAGGATCAGTGCTAAGGGGGAAGACGGGCGGACGTCGTGGAGCAGGAGGAGAGCAGGTGAGGCCTCCTGCCCAGCTTAGTGTGCACATTCCTGGGTACAGCTCAGGGAGAGGCCCCTAGGGGGCTGGATCATGGGACAGAGCCTTCGTCTGCAGACGCCAGATCATGACCAGCAACAGCAAGGCGGTGAGTCTCGGCAGTCTCTGCTGCTCAAATAAACTAAACGTATATTCTGTATGGTCAACAACACAGAATATATTGACCTAAAATGTTGTTCATAGTGGAGTTTGTTGGGGCCGGGGGTTAACAGAAGTGGCGGCTGTAGATTGTGCAACCAACATTGTAGAATCTGAGAATGTTAAGTTGGCAGCGTCAAGTGGATGAACATCAGCTTTGTGTATGTGTGTGTTTGTGGGTGAGAGATTTGGCACATTCCCTCATGTCTGCTCAGTCAAAATTGAGAAATGGAGAAGTTTCTCATACGGACATAAAATAAAAGTTGTATGTCTTCTGGAATGTTTCTTTATCTCTGAAGATGTTTAATTCCTTCGCTCTTTGAGTGTGTTGGCCTACAGAACATACTCATATTTAGAATGAGTAAATGAACAGAGGGAATCTAGACTTTGAAAATGTCTATGATTATTTCGCTATACATTGTGCAGCCCCTTCTTGGAAATGTCCCAGATGTGATTGTCAGCTTACATCTGTTGTGAACGGGTGTCTGGTCCCCTCTGAAGCACGGGTCCATCTCAGGTGTGGGTTGATGGACAGAGCCCCGGGCCCAGCAGAACTCTGCACCAGACCCACTCCTCTATATCCTCCTTAGTCCAACACCAGGATCTGGGGATCTGACTCCCTGTGGCAATGTTTGGGCATTATTCATGCTGTGTTTCACATTACTTGTCAACTCAAGGAATATGTTTTAATATCCATGAGCCGAACGCTTAACCAGTCACACGCATGGCAATCTTTCAAAGGAAAAAGGTTTTATTTCTGTATTTTAGTGAGGTGAGGTCATTGGATAGCTCTAGGTGATTCTAGCCAAGCTATGTGGATATAAACAAAAACATATTGCATGTGTTTTTTGCTTTATCTTTGAAGTGGGCTTACACATGCAAGGCCCACTAAGATTAACGTTTCAGCAATCCACATTTTCATATTATTGCGAGCGAAAGAATCCAGTGGTGCAGTTGTACGATTGTAGACTCGTCTATGCAGTATCGTATACCCACTTGGTTTTCCATCTACTCATTTCCAGTATACTCCTTGCCAGCAGTGTAATGGCCATTACAATAAATGTCATTACCACATGCCTTATCAACTACCCCTGCAACACATGGGAAATGTTCTCCCTTGCAGACCATCAATGACTAGTCATGTAGAGTCTAGGCAGCAGGGGTTCTGACACCTACCAATCTCACTCCCTCACTACCCCGTGTCATGAAGTAGATGCAGGACGCTTAGGTCACATGGTCATATCTGTCCAGGAAAAGGCTGTAAAATGCAGGTTGAACGTTTTTTTTCTATATTAACCTCTTTATAGCAGAAACCTTAGTACAACCAAAATACCACTGCTGTTATTTTCTTCTAAAGATAATTGTCGGCCTGACTCCACTGACCAATCTTCACGTACCCTCACTGCAGGTGTTGTCATGCTGTCAATCATTAGTAAGCACTTTGTCCTTCACATAAACCTGCTTGTACATAGCTGTGAGAAAACAGAAGGTTACATTCAAGTGCATGACCAAAAGAGCACGGGGGAAGATTTTTTATTTATTTTGACTTCACCTAATCTTGTGTTATTTGTACATTTTCCTGTCACAGAACAAACTGCAAACATGTATTTGTCATTAAGAGGCATTCCAGAGTGCTAGAAGCTGAGTCAATCCACTTAATTTCATCCGGTTAAATGATGAAATGTCATAATGTGCCACCTTTTAAACCGAGACAGGGGTATTACTCCACCCCTCCCTCCAGTTGGTGCTCTTATGTAAGTTGGATGAGGGATAAAGCCCTTACAACAAGTGTCCCTTTTAACAGAAGAGAGAGAGAGAGAGAGAGAGAGAGAGAGAGAGAGAGAGAGAGAGAGAGAGAGAGAGAGAGAGAGAGAGAGAGAGAGAGAGAGAGAGAGAGAGAGAGAGAGAGAGAGAGAGAGAGAGAGAGAGAGAGAGAGAGAGAGAGAGAGAGAGAGAGAGAGAGAGAGAGAGAGAGAGTGAGACTCCCTCTTCTGGGCTCGTTTCCTGAGTGTTATCTAGGAAAAGCCCCGGTTCAGACACCATTACCTAGAGGTCTGGAGCTCTCTCCAAGGAATTACCTGTTTTTGCATTTTTGTCAATATCACAGAACATGGAGTATACTTGGAGACACCGTCTATATGGCATGCTACTCAGCTTCATGAGCTGTACTGTGTTTTGTGATGTTTGTGTTATGTTACAAAAGCGAGGGGAAGAGCTTCTGTTATTGTTCTCTCGGTTAGGATCAGGGTGTAGCACTGCTTCCTCCCTCCCTGTGTTTCCAGGCTGACCCCCCCCCTCCCCTCTCTATTCCAAGCTCTGGCCCTTTTTCTGTCTTTGTAGCTCTTTCCCACTGCGTCCTTCTCATCTGTAGTCACTCAGCTGTAGTGCCTGACCGGACATCCACTTAGGACTTTGCTTGTACTACTTTTACGGATGCCGTTAGCTTACTGATGTACAGATCTTCATTATCGGTAAACAAGTTGTTTTTCATGTGGAGCTACCTCCGTCTGTACAGGATTTTCCAACAGAGACCGATATTTCTTCTATTTTGTTCCCGGGTAGTTCTGCCTTTCTCTCATGGGGCATGACTACTGGGTCCTATGCTGCTCTGTTGAGGACCTATCAGGAAACGTCCGTATTGGCGTGAGAGTGTTTGGATTGAGGGGTGTACAGGCAGGGTCTTCCTGCTAGTGAACTATCAGCAGCTAGCTGCTATCCTGCTTCTGTCGCTTCAGCTGAGTAGACACAGGCACTCTGACAGGACATTTCTTACACTTCCTGTGTTAGAATCTGGCCTCTATGGGTGAGGACCAGGCCCTTGAGCAATGTTTACCCTGGATATGACGGTACCTGGTCCAAATGTGCAGGTCTCCCCCCGGCCCATGGACAGTGGAGATACATAGTTTGGACATGGACTTTAGGATTGGACCCCATTTTGGATATTTCTCGTTTTGTGAGCAGAACCGTCCGGTGTCCGACTGATTTCGTCAGGAGTTTGTCGGGTCGGTGAATGCTTCCTCTTGTCCTCATGGCATGCTGCCTCAGGTCTCATCGCCATGGGAGCTGGACGCCAAGACCCCCGTGTCCAGGTAGCCGAGGGTGACCGCTTGAACACACTCTGCAGCCCCTGGGCCTGGGTGCTGTTTGGTTGGTTTGGTAGATCTGATCATCAGTGTAAAAGTTGTAAGGTAGTGATTTAGAACATAGAGATGGATGCAGACAATGCTGAGAGTATTCCATGAGTGTCTCTGTCGTAAGTAGACTGTAACCTTGTCGTGTGTGTGTTTGCGTGTGAATGTTATGTCTGCTCAGTACAGCGGCCCAAGGCCTTTGCAGCGCAGGTTCAATGTGTTGATAGCTGTCCTGAACTCAGCAAGCTGTCAGTTTGTTCTGTCAATAACCAGGTCCAGAATAGGCACTGGCGACGGCAGCATGTCACTTAAAAGCAGAGCGGAGGCATCGACAGTGACTCATGATAAGTGCCCTTTAGTAGGGTTGGCTTTTTGACAAGCGTCTGAAGGTTTCCAGAGGTACCCTTCAGTCCGATACTGTATTTCTTTTTACATGCACATTTCCTTCTATTGAGTCAGATAGAAGTCTGAGGATGATAAGACCCCCCCCATCGCTTTCAGTGGGTGAATGTCTGATGGAAACCAGGGGCAACCATGGAACCTGTCTTGAATGAACCTGCCTCATCAGTCTCCGTTTCTCCTGCTAAAGCGCCTTCTACACCTGAGAGCTGAGTGCTGACGAAATAAAAGCTATTATACATCTCTGTCTTACTGTCTACCCACAGAACAGATGAAGGGCTGCTTGGTTAGCTCAGTTTAGCCCAGGGAACATTGTGGTTGGTGGCTGATTTATGCAGAGGGGGCTTTGTTCTCTTGTTATGCGTGCTTCTATATATCTCAGCATAGAAAGCTGGATTTATTTTGAATCATTTGTGTTTTTTCAGATGATGAAGTTGAGCAGCAGAAAAGCACGACAGGAGGGGAGGGGGGAAGCGTGGAGGACGGCTCCTCACTTCCCAAACGCAAGGGCAAGTTCTCCACGCTCGGGAAGATCTTCAAACCCTGGAAGTGGAGGAAGAAGAAAAGCAGCGACAAGTTTCAGGAAACGTCCGAAGGTTTGTTTCTCCCACCTCATTGTGTTTTGTAGAATGCATGTGAAACACCCAGCTCCGGATAAGTGAATGCATTGCATTCAATTTTGTTGAAATTCCTTAGTTTGCTTTCCTACTTCCTGCCCCTAATGATACAAAGAAAAACTGTGTCCGGTCAGCTGAAATGCAATACTTTAGGTTACATGCACAACAGCCTGCTGTTGGAAAATCTGTGAACCCGCAGCTTTGTATTCAAGATTATTGACTTTTCCAGTCCTATAATGAGTAGGAGCGTCGGAGTGTAATGTGCTGGTGTGAACTCTGTGTTGTCGGCAGTTCTGGAGAGGAAGATGTCGATGCGGCGGACACGGCAGGAGCTCATTGAGCAAGGATTGCTGAAGGAGGCCTCGGAGAACGGTAGGAGGGCCGCTGTTGGTCTCTGTCGCCCCCCATTTCTGCATGACCATAGAGTCTCTCCAGCTCTCCCATCCAAACAGTGGAGAGCACTTAGTTTCACAATGTTCTGTGTGGTTTTAAAGATTAATTTGCACTAGAAAATCTATAAAGAGGTGTTAGTGGGAAACACTATGGCTCTCCGTGGAGCAGCAGCAAAGTGGAACGAGTTGTGTCCTGCAGCACTTCCCATCCTGGCTATTTGTTGCTGCTATATTACAGCTGCTCCTTTTAAAAAAGGACCAGCAAGACAACAGCCATGATGCTCACAGGGCTTCAAGCTGAACCTGTTGCTATGGACATGTGGACCACTGTGGAGGGGTCTCATTAGCATTTCAACCCTACATAATACAGGACACCAAACTTATTCCACCTCCACTTTATTTTCATTGATTTTAATTGATTCAGTAGGGCTTGATCTCCTACAAACTAGCACCCAAATCTCATGTAATGTGTAGGGACCTTCTGGGTGACCTGCTGTGCTTGTTGTCATCTCCTGTGCTTCCACTCAGCTGTAGAGACCACCGATGCGGAGCAGCTGGGGAAGCCCTACGTGAAGAACGGCCACACGCTGCCAATGAGCGGTGGGGGTCAGGGGGTCAGCGGGGCCCTTAGGAGCCCCTGCAGCCAGGGGAAAAGCCCCTCAGAGGTGGACTTCAGGATGAACCCGGCCTGGCTCGCTCAGCCCGACGACTGCAGGGGGCGCTACCCCACGGAGGGAGACCGCAGGGGGGGTCCAGGACCCAGGGGCCCCATGGGGCCACAGGATAATGGACGTAGAGGAGGAGGAGGGGGTGGAGGTGGGGGTGGAGGTGGGGGTGGAGGAGGGGGTGGAGGAGGTGGAGCGGCGATGCGACCCCAGGGCGAAGGAGAGTGGAAGGCGAACATGGCCTGGCAGGGACCCCCCCAGGGCCCGGGGGAGGAGGGGAGACGCGGGGGTCGGCCCCGTCCCGAGGATGGCCCTGGTAGGCGGGGTGGCCGTCTCCGCCCGGACGACGGGCAGAAGAGGCCCGGGCTCCAGAAGGCTCCATCTGAAGACTGCAGGAGGAGTCGGCTCGCGGAGGTGGAGTGGAAGCCCACGCTGCCTCGCCACGCGTCGGCTGAGGAGGGAAGGACCTGCAGAGGTGAGCGTTCAGTAAAGCTCTTCATACTTTGGTACCGGTGGTCAGAGTAGAACCAGATAACAAGAACAAAACAACAAAACAAAAAATGGGGTTGGGATCTAATATATGTCGAAACCACTGGCCATTGGTTATATTTCATGCTTTATTTACTAAAATATTATTCAAAGCATCTCCATAAGCTTCAGTGTATAAACTGTATATAAACCCTCTATTTTATAATCTTGACATATACTGACGCTGGATGGGCGTGTCAGTTTGGCAGCACTGCTGACTGAAAATAATCTCCATTTAAACTCACGTCTGGTTTGTTGTATATTATAAGAGCAAACCTCCTTGACAACAACTCATTGAGGTGGCATCAGTTGATTTAAAGATGGCTAGTCGCGAAGCTAACGCTTACCGCAATGCTAACAATAGATCGGATAAAAAATATTTTGCCAATAATCTCTGCTTTACGTTTATTTTCATTTTGCAAGTGAGGCACCTTTCACCGCCTGTCTATTGGTTTGTTTTGTTTGATTACATTTTAATCAGCAGCGTCGGCCACGGCTTGAAGAAGCTTATTGGTATATGAATATGTGCTTACCGAGAGTCCAAAATCCAAACCTTGTGTTTTATGGGAGGAGCTTGCAACACATTTTTGCATTAGGGTAGATGGCTGAAAACCCAATCGTCATCTTTCAAAATGTTCTTCACTTTACTTCACCTCAGAATGTTAGTAGAAGTGTAGTAGAGAACCTGTGTTTATGTGACCCCGGTGGCAGGGTCCTTTTAAGACCTACATTAATTGGCTCCTCCCCAACTGAAGTGCAGCACAAACTGTCTGGTGTGCTTGCGAGCCATGTGTGACCTTGGCTCCATTAGAGAGGCTCCATATCAACCAGGTGCTGCTCAAACTGTTGCTCTGAGTGTTGTTACATCACAGCCTCCTGAACTCTGACATCTCTTCAGTCCTTCACTGTATATGAAGATGTCTTGAAGGAGGAATTGTTCAAAATAAAAAGCCAGGAAGTAATCAATTTGTTTACTGCAGTTTCTGGGTGTGTTACTGTGTGCAATCAAGGCTTTTATATACTGTATTTTGAGATGAAAAACGTAGAACGTAAATCTAGGCTACTGAAATTCTGAAACTGGATTTGAGATTTTATTTGTAAATTGTATCAAACAATCCACTTTTTCTGGACTTGACTTTGACATTTTACATGTCTTGTAACCTGACCTCGTTTTTCATACGTGACGCCTGATAGTTTCTCAGGCTTTTCAGTCTCTCACCTACATACTTCCTCCCTGCTCCACGTTCCTCCTGGTGCGACATCCTCCCAGATATAGACAGGCCTTCTGTCTGCTCCCTGGAGCCCTGCTCCAGCTACGCTTCTTATTCAGGAACAGAAGGGAATAGCTCATCATCTCTACATCTCTAATTACGGTGGCACCATTCATATACCGATCGCTGCCCTGTAACGCCAGCGCTGTCAAGCTTCCTGATAATTGGCAGAGCACTGAAGCTAATTGATTTCTCTTAACAGTTTTATTTAGGTGATAATGGTGTCTTATGGAGCTTTAAGTGTACCCCACATTACTACCGGCCCGTCCGTACCATTGATGAAAGATACATTTCTACATTGAACTTATTCCCTTATTTTTCAGTCCTTGCCCTTTTATTTTTTTGCTCTCTTGTCTCAGTTTCTTTCTCTGTGTGTCTCTCTTTCTCTCTTTCTTTCTTTCTTTCTCTCTCTCTCTCTCTCTCTCTATGTCTGTCTCTCTCTCTCTCTCTCTCTCTCTCTCTCTCTCTCTCTCTCTCTCTCTCTCTCTCTCTCTCTCTCTCTCTCTCTCTCTCTCTCTCTCTCTATGTCTGTCTCTCTCTCTATGTCTGTCTCCATGTTTATTAAAGCGTTCGTTTTGAGGAACGGTATGGGAGGTGAATATTGGTGGTGATGTGTATAGGAGGAGGGCCTCTTCTGTTTATCTTAATAGCGGATCTCCAGATAATGCAAACAACAGAGCACCTTGCGTGGTGAAGCAACAGAGGTTCGCTGCTCCAGCCACAGATTAAAACATTTATAGAACAATGTGTGAAAGAGTCGTTTATTTAACAGAAGGTATTGTGCTTTACTTCAGAGGCCTGCATCAGAGGGTGATAATTATTCAGTATTATTTTTCATCATCTTTGAGTCATATTCTTTTTAGGGTATGTTTTTATGCATAGTGTACACTTTCTAGTTGATATGCTTAAGAATTGAATTTAAGTAGAAAAAGGGAAACTAAATGACCATGTTCAGAATGTTCATTGAATGTGTAAAATTCCCTCTGATATCATATCCGCTAACAGACATCTACAGGATATAAAGTCTGCTCATATTGTTTTTGTGTTTCCTCTAGAGTCAGGAAGCCATTTTGTCCAGGAGCTGGAGATGCTGCAGGACACTCTGCGGGAGCCGCTACCCCCCAAGCACTCAATGATGCCCCCCAAGTGGCTGATGACCTCCGCCACGGAGTCTGTCCAGGAGGGCTCACCTCGCGGCCCCTCCGCCCACCCCACATCCCCGTACTCCTCCTCATCATTCTCTCCCTCACCCGCCACAGCCAAGCCTTCCCCCCGGGGAGCCAACGCCCAGCCGGCCTCTCCCTCCTGCACCTCCCTGGTCCCGTCCTCCGTCCCCCACCCGGCCAAGCAGCCTCCGCAGCCCCCACCCAAGCCCGTCAACAGAGGCAATGCCGCGATGCTGGGTGAGTGACCCGTAGGAACGCCTGCTACCCAGAATGGTAGAAATTATAAGAAGTCATTGAGGCTGCTGCTGGTTGGGGTTTATTCAATGTGCACACGTCAACGCCACCAACGCGCCGTCGTGTGCAAGATGCCGCCAAACGGGCAGTCAGCACGCAGATGACTACGTGTGAATACAAATCAGCTATTCTAGCAGTACGATTTCTCCAGGGAATCCACAGAGTGATGCGCAAATACACATTACACATATACAGACACAACCGGCCTGCAAATTATGTTATCTGTGAACTTTGGACAGCTGTTCCCTAGCGTATTTCTTCTAATTATGTAAACCTTTTGAACAGCAGACTGATGGGGAGGTTTTAACACATTTAGTGTGCTAGCTCTTTCCTTTTATAATTAAACTCTGGATTATTGATATGACGAGGCTTGGTGCTTGGCAAAGCAGTCTGCTGTAGATGTGATTCATCTTTGGTGTCTCAAGTATTCACATAGCGGAAACTGTTCCGAAAGTACACCGGGGTCAACAGATCAACTGAAATATGAGTGAATGACATTAGAGTCTTCTTTCTTCTCTGGGTTTTATGTCAATCAATATTGAGATATTATAGGTACTCACTCTATGAGAGAGTGTTTTGATTGTAAAATATTCCTTGACTATCCTACAGCCTTTATGTTGCAAATAACTAGTGGCAGGTCAGATACCGACATTGCAAGTAGTTTATTACTAGTACAGTACAGTAATACTGTAGTTTATTCCTTCTTCCTAGCGACTTGGCCTAATGATAGCATCTAACTGCTGACTGGATTGGTTCATCAGTGGGAGCCTCCCTTCATCTCGTGCTAGAGAAGTAAATGCTAGAATAGAAGAACCGGGGATAAAATCCTGAGAGGAAGTAAAAAACACATTGCCTCCACCACCACCACCACCACCTCCTCCGCATTCCCAGCACCACCCAGATGCTCCGCAGCCTAGCAGAACAACCACCCACACAACTCGTAGAGCGTAAACACACTCGCTGAAGGGCTCCGTCTCCGTCTCCCCCCTACATTAGCCTCCACCCTGCAGGGGGGAGACAACACCCAGCTTCCCTTCTACTGGTCTTGCTGGAAGCAAGACTGCCAGTATGACGTGTACCTGTCCCTGCCGGTCTACCTGTGCCGGCGGGCTGGAGGCCTGCGTCCAGGTAACCTCACCTGGGGGGGCGAAGCAGGGCTGCCCTCTGTCTGGAACCCGCACCCCCCCCCCCCCCCCCCCCCACACACTTCATCATGTACACTCTGCTTTGGATGTCTGCGTACCATATCACTCTTGATGGCCTGAATACTTTCTGTTTGTTGACTGGCAGTCGCTTCTTTCTAAGTATCCAACAATGCCATACGTTCTTTACCCGGTTTGGTTTGCTTCTTCCAGAGACAGCAGTAAGCGATTGCATGTGCAGAACCAGCGCTTACTCTGGATGCTGCTGCGTATTAGTGACTGTGCTGCGTATTAGTGACTGAGACTGTTTATGTGAGCCCTGCTTTCTCAGTGACATTTTAACATGTAAATAAGGATTGTTTTGTTGCACTGCATCCGGTAAACTATAAGGTTTATTTCCTTTTCATGTGCGCAAAGGGAATGGAAAGATGGGAGGAAGAACTAGAATTGAAAGACTTCTAAGATAAGGGGCATTTAGGAGAGGAAGTTGGAATCCAATTTAATCCATCTATTGCATGCTCCAAGGGTGGCAGCTGTCATAACACCACCACCACCAGGGCTCTGACTTAACAATCATGCACCTTTACTGTCCTAAGCAGGGTTAGATGAGGCTCATAATTATAGCCATCATAGAAATATGCATGCACTTAATTGCCAGGTTTACATTTGAGCTGCACTTATCAGTTCCCCTGTAACCATTTGAACATTTCTAGAAGCAAGGTTTTGCAAGTTAAACACTGGGCTGTGCAGCTCCAACAGGCTGTGCTTATTCTGTCTCACCTGAGTTGTCTTGTGCACACATCAGCCTCATCATGGATGCGTTCATGTGGAACCTCGTCTTGTGACCGGAATCACGTGTATGAATGAATTCATGCAGATTCGGACATGTGACCTGAGTTTTCAAATCTCTTCATGTGTGTTCAAGCGTGTTTTTCTGCGTCTTACATGTACGCCTTTAGAGATACTGCATGTGGAATAGGATCTAGACGCAAAGTAGCAGCCTTAAGATGCAGATGATGCGATAGGACTCATGCAGACATGTTAATGTCTGAGCTGTATGGTGAATGTATGACTAAAATGTGTTTTCCTGTTCCCTCGGCAGACTTCACCCACACCACGGGGGCCACCAGCCTGGCTGTAGCCAAGCCCTCCCCACCGATGCCCCCCAGGAGGACCACCCCGGTGTCCAAGCGCTCCGGGGAGGAGCCCCCCGCCCTCCCCGGTGGTCTCTCCCTCCTCCCTCCGGAGGACCACCCGGGCTTCTCCGTAGGCTTCCAGCTGCCTCCCCCGCCCCCCTCCCCCCCGCTGCCCTCCCACATACCCCCCTCTCCGCCCCGCCAGCACATACACGCGCACCACCTCCACCACCAACACTCCTACCCCCACCCGCTGCCGCAGCCCATCCCCATGCTGTTCGACCCCCCCAGCCCCACCGCCGAGAGGCCGCAGCGCCCCGCCCCCATCCCGCTGCACATCATGATCCAGCGGGCGCTGTCCAACCCTGGCCCAGCCCAGCCCCACCCGGACGGCGCCCAGCGCGCCCACTCGTTACTCTTTGAAACCCCTCCGGAGTACCAGACGGACCGCAACCGCCCGCTACCCGTCAGCCTCCAACCGCTGAAACTGTACGTGTCCATGTAGGCCTCTCTGTGTCATGATGTCCTAATGTGTCACCCCTGACCAGCCGCCGCAGACTCATTTGTTTCCATCTTATCTAGCGCTGACGATGACTATTCAGAGGAGGAGGACGACGAGGAAGAAGAGGAGGAGTACGACGGGGAGATCCCCCAGCCAGAGCTGGAGCCGCGGAGCCGGCGCTGCCTGATTGGGGACCCGGGGGTCCCCCCGGGCGTCTGCGTGATCCCCGATGGGAACCACAGCAGCGAGGAGGAGGAGGAGGAGGAAGAGGAGGAGGAGGAGGAAGAGGACCCAGGGCGTGACCTGCATGGGGACAACAGCGACTCGGACGGCCCCGTGCTTTATAAAGATGAAGACTCTGACTCTGATGAGGAGGATGAGCCTCCCATGAGTGAGTATCCATCATTAGGCTTGTTTGGCTGAGGAAAGCACCAGTGTTGTTCCCCAAATGGAGGGATGTGTTAGAGAGAAGGCAGCTGTCTACTGCCCTGGTGTCCCCGGTGTCCCAGCTTGAGGAATTGTTTCTGGATGAATTGTCGGAAGCCTGTTGACACAATACTGGCTGTTACAATACTGGCTGTTAATGGTAGTAAATCAACATAAATGCCAATATATGAATATTACATATTTAACAAAAACGCAATATGAAACCAGATAGCACAACAGATTAAATTTGCTCCAAATTCTGTTTGAAGTCCAAATGAACATAAATAACAATGATTTATAGTGAAACTGATCTCTCTCCAAGACTGCCAAGAGCAGACACGGTCTTAGACTTGGATGAAGGAAACGTCTACTTTGCCTCAACCGGGAGCATTTCATGGGAAAATTCAATTCAGGCATGACTTGATTCCACCCTGTCTCCAAACAGTGCAGCCATGAAACTATGAAACACTTCATGTATTACGAACCTCATCTCTGTGCATGTGATCTCTGTGCATGGATCTGATTAACCTAACCTAACCTGTGTGTTTGCTTGTTGTCCAGGCATGCAGAATGAACCTCACTGACCTAACCTAACCTAACCTGTGTTTTTTCCTTGTGTCTAGCATGAACCTGACCCACCTAACCTTACCTGTGTGTTTCCTTGTGTCCAGGCGCACTGGCCAGCAGGGTGAAGAGGAAGGACACCCTGGCCCTGAAGCTAAACAGCCGGCCGTCGGCCCCGGAGCGTGAGAGGTTCACCCCTGACTGGGGGTCTCAGGAGGCTCCGCCCCCAGGCCAGAAGGGGCTCACCTGGCAGAGCAGGGAGCAGTGGGAGGCCATCCGAACGCAGATCGGCTCGGCCCTCACGAGGTGAACACACACCCACCGCCATACTGCACTGCCACGCTAGGAAGCAAGCATCATCTTTACAGTTTCTGTAGACGTCCAGGGATGGCTTCTTGGATTGTTGTCCTACTTCATGTCTTAATCACAAAATGATGAATGTGTGTAAAAATAGTTTGTTCTCACTCTCTCTCTCTCTCACTCTCTCTCTCACTCTCTCTCACTCTCTCTCCAGACGACTTAGCCAGAGACCTACCGCTGAGGAGTTGGAGCAGAGGAACATCTTACAGCGTGAGCACCAGCTTCCTCTCTACGTGTTTACTTTCGTTGTTTTGAGCTAAATCGTAGTTTCCTGTTCTGTTTTCCGCTCTGCTCTTTCAAATTCTGAATAATGAATTGAGCCCTGTCAGTTTGCTGCTCATTCCCTAACACTCCCTGGAGAGCAATATATATATATATATATATATATATATATATATATATATATATATATAATTAATTCAATGTTTAGTAATTCAGATGCTACTAAAATGCTACTAAATTTAGATGTTGAATCTAAATTAAGAATTACTCTTCTCTTTCTTCAGCTAAGAATCCGGCCGACCGACAGGCTGAGGTCAGGGAGATCAAACGACGGCTGACAAGGAAGGCAAGAGCAACGATGCATAGAACACACACACACACACACACACACACACAGTGTATGTTAAACACACAAACATTTTATTGTGAGATACAGTGGTTATCTGCTGTGAAACTGGTGCAATAAAGACTCTTTCCGATTGAACGTTTACAGCTCAGCCAAAGACCAACGGTTGCAGAACTACAAGCCAGGAAAATCCTGCGTTTCCACGAGTATGTGGAGGTCACTAACGCCCACGACTATGACCGCAGAGCTGAGAAACCTTGGACAAAGCTGACTCCCGCCGATAAGGTATATCTTCACATCGCCGGATGTTGTCTGGAGCCGACTCAGTGACCCTGCTGTCAGCGGAACATGTGTGTAGTCAGTGGTGTGCACTCGTTGTCGTGGAAACCGCGTAAAGCATTTAACAGGGCAGGCAGGGGCACCTTGATGGGCTGGGTTGTTCCTCCATCTTATAGTGGCAGGTTCACCTGATTAATAGACTCTAAACCAGGGGTCCCCTACCTTGTTCCACCAAAGGTCCACTTCAACAACTCACAAGTGTTTGCATCCAGCAACCCACATACAGTATGGTACTTTGGAACCCAACCATAACCCCAAAAAAAGTATCTAAATAAAGCCATTCAGAGTTTATTTATATATGCCATTTGTACCTATAAATATTATAGTAATGATTCATTTTATCAGACCAAAACCATTAACATTCTTTTGAGAACAAAAAATGCTTTGTTTAATGATTTGGCAGCCCACCTGCAGTACGCTCTAGATGGCGCCCCCACCCCCCAAAATGGGGTGCGACCCGCAGTTATAGAATCATTGATATAGATCTAGATTGCAATTTAAATCGGTGCTACGTGGTTTCCTTGTCCAAATCAAATGTGTCCATCTCATCTCCTCTAGGCTGCGATCCGCAAGGAGCTCAACGACTACAAGAGCACTGAGATGGAGGTGCACGAAGAGAGTCGAATCTACACAAGGTTCGTGTTCGGGGTTTTATTCATAAACATTGTTTAACCACATTGTTAGTGTTATGTTGTGTTTTTCATTCATGTATTTTCCCTTTTGATGGCGTCTAGGTTCCATCGACCTTAACATCCTCTTCCTGGATGATGAAGCACTTAGTTCACCATCTGGCAGAGTGTATGCCATGGAGTTGCTCCACATACAGACTACCCCTCAACCTTTCTGAATGTACTGTGCAGAACATCAGCAGAAGAAAAAAAATGAAGCAATTGTAGCTGATGAAAAGCCTAGTATCAGGGATACTCGTCTGCCCTCCAATAAACGTTCAGTTCCTTTGCTCGGACAGCAAGACTGAGACCAGGAGATCCTGCGTTTCTCCCCGGCGAACCACGTGCCAACGAAGTAGAGCGAAAGCGGAGGACTCGGTCACCCTGATCGTGGAGATAGCTGACGTTCTTCTCTCCTGTGGGGTTCTTTAGGGCCTCTGGGCTTTTAGCCACAACCTTTAATGCAAACTCATTCTGTCTTGCCTTTTCCCCTCTCTGTGACTATTAACATAAGCGATGAAGGCATCAGTTATTGTATACGTGGTAATAATAAGTAATAGTCCAAGGGCTGCAACGAGAGTGGAGAGGAAGACGAAGACTGGGATGTGCCATTTTCACATTGTCAGACATGCTCTGGGATGTGTGTATTTTATGTCATTGTGAATACGATGCTGTGTATAGATTACCTTAGAATGAAATTTGGAAATCTATAACTACAAAAATATTCCTTAATGCACAAGATATTTTATATTGTATGATAGGTCATATGAATAATGATAGCTTTTATTTTAGCCTATTTTTTAATTTGGCTTGCCTGTATTTATGGTTGTGCTGTGAGATGGCTATTTGAGCTTAATTGTCGTTAATAGGAAAGGTCAACTTCATATAGCAGTTGTACTGTGTGCCAACATAACCTCTATGTCAGAAGGACTGTAGAGTGATGCTTTATATCACTACATTTTGAAAAGCACCGCTGCACGAGCCAATAGCGAGTCAAGTGTAATTTGATCTGGCTCGTCTTTCTTTTCTTTCATAATTTTTTGTTTCAATGAATTTTTGTACTTTCCCTTTAAAGATTAAAACAATGCATTCTGTAGCCATTTTATTAAAGGCCTTTTGTTTTGCGTCTACGGGAGGATGCTAAATGTTGCTGAATATTTCAAAGTGCTGTGTGGATCAGGGATATGTAAAATCTGAAAATAAATAAATGGTAAACAGGGAGTCATTTTTGTCAGGACCGCCATTAAAACACAGTTGCATCTGATTGTGTCCTCTGGCCAGTAGATAACAGGGTTGTACAGGCAGATATCTTTGAATGATGCTTATGTTAACTTGTCTTCTTATTATTTTAAATGAAATTTTAAATATAAAAGTATTATTTGTTATTTTTTTAAGCGCTAAATAGTGTATGACTGCAACTCTAGGATGGAACTATAAAGAGTACATTTTCTGTAAATCTTCAGTTTTTTTTATTGAAATTGTATTACTCCTTGCTATTTTTTCTTTTTAGTTGTAAATAGTCACAATATGAGCTCATTAAAAATCATACAAACCCTTTATGTAAAATTGTCCTTCCTATTAACAAACTGCAGCTAGTTGGGGGCAGGGCCATTAGGGTACCGTGTACATTCAATGGAAGCTCGGCAGTTAAATAAGTGCGACATCTAGTGTTCATTTAAATGAGACATTAATGCCAACATAATGTCCGTGTTATACTGTCTAATAAGTTGTTTTTCCTTTTATAGGTGATTAAATCTGGCTTCTTACTACTTATTGCTGACAATCGTTCATTAAGTATTGTTACGGTACTGAAGGACGTCAGTGGTCTTATCTCTTTTAGAAGGCAGGACTTCCGGCAGTACATCCGGGGTAAAAGAGACGCGCGTGTTATCGGTGAAAGTGGTGCACTGCATGCCACTACTGCACGTTTAAAACGATTACTATTTTAGCCTTTCAAGTAAGTAAAAACAACATCTATCTTCTAACCTATATCGGACATACAAGCCATTGAATACGCGTATGGTATACGTTATGTATTCAACGTATCCGTGAAATTCGCTTAATGTTTTCATTCATTTTCAAATGGGCTAATGTTGGCTAGCGGGCTACAATGTCATGGTAGTCTATTCCTCATTTAGCTTTAAACGACAACATATTTATTGGATATTACGCCATGTCGATCAGACCGTTTCCGGTTTTCCTGTTTTCCGAGGGCTGGATAATGTGTACAATAATACAGATAATGTAGCCGATTGTCATTCATTAGCAGGTTGGCTAGACATTTGAGATCCCGAATGCCACTTCACTTTTTATGTTTTTAGCAACTTACGCCTGTTGACGCCAGTGCAATGACCCTCACCAATGCTTTGGAAAAACTGTTGCCAAGATATGAATACATTTGAATGTATCATATAACAATACTAAGCCAACGAACAATTTGCAGATCGTAAGCGACCCGTTAGGTGTGTGAAGGATGTCTTAGTGCATCAACATGATGTATAGAAGAGTCATAAGGCTGACCCTTGCTGCCTAGACTTGTCATGAGCTCTTTGGCAAATGTTATATTGCACCCGCAGCTGTTGAGCTACACCACTGTTGGCAGGAATCTGTTCAACTTGTTTTCGTCTTCAGTATTTGAAACATTGTTGGAAAGCCACACGTGCGTAGTATGAAATAATCATCTGATGTGATTTGACATGTAGGCCTGTTGCTGTCATGCCTTCTACAAAGACTCCAAGCAAGAGGAAGTTGGGGACTATATCCGATGATGAGAAGGATCCAAAGAAAGTGAAAGGTAATTACTAAACATCTGCCCTCCTGGATTCAATCACCATAACTCTTCTGTTTGATATTAATGCTGGGGCTGTCTGTTGTTGTTTGTAATGTGTCTAGTGCATCATCGGAGCCATGGTACGGAGACGGGTCACGTGCTCGTGCTGGGCCAGGGGGACGTGGGACAGCTGGGTCTCGGAGAAGACATCCTGGAGAGGAAGAAGCCTGCTCCTGTGTCTCTCCCAGAAGACATTGTGCAAGTAGCAGCTGGAGGGATGCACACCGTGTGTGTCAGCGCCTCGGGCTGTGTATGTGAACTCAAGACTCCATTCTATAGGAGACTTCTTTGTATAGTTTGTTTTATTGAAGCAGTATATCAAATTACATTCTTGACACTTTCTGCTTTTAAAAAAACATGTTTGCTCAATAATCTTGAAATAACAATAAGAAATATAGGAGCACACATTCCAAAAAAGCTAACCATTAAATGAAATACAAATAAGAGGAAAAGTTACAATTGAAAACGAAAGGGCTTTCTGTATTATTATACCGGGAACCGCTGATGGCCTGCGTATGAACAGTAGTAAGAAGTGAGTGATGTGATTCCGTAGGTCTACACGTTTGGTTGTAACGACGAAGGCGCCCTGGGCCGGGAGACCACGGAGGAGGGGTCCGAGATGGTCCCGGGGAAGGTGGTGCTGGAGGGCAAGGTAGTCCAGGTGTCTGCTGGGGACAGCCACACTGCGGCCCTAACTGACGACGGAACGGTGCACCTCTGGGGCTGCTTCAGGGTGAGTGGGACCTGTGGAATGATGGAAGGATGCTAGTGGAAAGTTTCCAGAGTTGGAAAGAGAGTGGAGAGGGGAGTTGAACTAAGCTCAAGGGTTGGTGAAACTAAAAACAACCCAAAAAAATTCCACTCCCTCTCTGCTCCCTCCCTCCCTATGTTTCTTTGCAATTGGAAGAGGCCCTGATTGGCAAAAAATGTGCCAGGGGTGGTCTAAAATCGAAATTGTCTCATACAGAGTCAGTCAACTTGAAACTGACATTCTCACAGAGCATTTCACTTACCAGTAACTGATGGATGGCTGTGCCATTTCGAAGAAACACTCAGATTCTAACTCTTAAATCTGGACCTACAGTGCCTTTTTGAATGTCCGACTATACTTCCTGCTGATTAAGCTGCAGATTTTTCAATCAAATCTTGATTTGGAATGTAATTAAATGTCATAACAATCTACCTTTCTGCTGGTTTTATTGCAGGATAATAACGGAGTGATTGGTCTCCTTGAGCCCATGAAGAAGTGCTCCCTCCCCATCAAGATCCCAATGCTTCAACCTGTCATGAAAATCGTGTCGGGTGAGACTCCAACCACATGCAGAGAACTGTTTGTTGTTACAAGATTAGGAAACATCTTTGATCTCGTATCTTCAATTCATTGTACACGTTGGCAAATTAGCATTTACTTGTTGAGAGCCTAGGTACTAGGGCTGTGCACATTGTAACGATTTGTTTCATAATCGACTGACCGGCGGTGAGTGATCAACGGACACTGCAAATTAAATCGAATAACCGTCACAACAGCTGTCAACAAAAAGATTTCAGTGTCAAACTCCTCCTCTCTCCTTTCCTCAAAATAAGCACTCTGTTCGCATGTCGTACTCGCCATTCCAAAGCAGGAGGGGGGGAGAGAGGAGTGCTTGGGTAGTAAATTTGGCTTGTTGATTACTTGCATAGCTAGGGAAAAGCCCTCTTGTTGCTTTACCTTCATAGCGTATTTCAAATCTCCAATTTAATTTGAAGTCACAAAAAAGCATTCCTAAATAATTCAAATTAAATCTCATCGGCGCTAATTAGCAGACGGTTATACCCAGTGACACGGTGGTTTATAATTGGACAAGAGGCTGACACGTTGTCTTGTGATCCCAGGTAATGATCACCTTGTGATGCTCACGATGGGTGGGGACCTCTACACGTCAGGCTGCGGGGAGCAGGGCCAGCTGGGGAGGGTTCCGGAGCTGTTCGCCGACAGAGGAGGCAGGAAGGGACTCTGTAAGTCTGGCCCTCTACACGCTACCCTCAACACATGAAGAGCTTGTTAATGGAGCAAAGAAGTGTCCTCATAATGATGTCTTCTGACCACAAGACATTCAAAGAATGGAACAGTGGCGCTGTGCATCCTTGCAGCTTTTCAGAGCAAAGCGCTGCCCTGGAAAAGTAGGCAACACCGATATTGTTAAGCGACTAATCATTATTTTCGATTTCATTTATAAAACGGTTCAATTCACTGCATATCATCACACATAATTGCTGTGTGGGCGGTGTCAGTGGGTTTCTGATCCACTCATTGGTCCGACACGGTTACAGCAGAGCTTTGGTGTAAAGTTTCCAAGGAAACATGACACAACTTCCGGACTGGAACTATGGGAGTACTTCAAATTGTCACAAAACCAAAAAGGCCGCTTTTTAAAGTGTGTAATGTTTTGATGACATTAAAGGCAGCACTAGCGCTATTCACTAGCACACAGAAAAAACACACGAGCGCTATTCTGGATAGTCAAATCGCCAGCGTCGCCGTCACTGCAGCTGAGTAGGAGTGCCACCATGGGGAGAACCATGGTATTGATGTTTAGGACGATGTGTGCACCTCTACCCACAGCCCGCCTGCTCATACCCCAGATAATAAAGGTCAAAGGCAAGGTCCAGTTCACGGATGTGTTCTGCGGAGCCTACTTCACCTTCGCTGTGTCAAAAGAAGGCAACGTCTACGGGTTCGGCCTTTCCAACTATCACCAGCTGGGTGCGTATGATACAGCACCAGATTTAATTAATTGTCGATATTTAGCAATGAAATGTATGTCCTTGTTTTCTGACTCTGAAGACATTTAATTCAATTTGAGATACGGTTGTACTTAGTCCTCTTGTGTTCGTATTTCCAGGTACTAAAAGTATCAAGACGAGTTTTTCTCCCGTCAAACTTGCCTGCTTTAAGAACTCGATCACCGCTTGGGTGGATTTCTCCGGAGGCCAACACCACACACTCTGCCTGGATGGTGAAGGTACGTTGGGACCACCAGATGGCGCTGTCGCTGCAAGCCCAACTTGTACAGAAACTGATCTCACCTAGACTGACGTCATAATACTAAAGTCACTCCACAGTAAAATGTTCCTTTCGAAGACGATTGTAACTGTGGAAAAATTAACTCGTTGTAAATGGGATCCACTCATGGGCACTTTGAAATTCAAAATGGAAAACATTATGGACATGTTATAGTTTTTATTTGCAGAAGCACCTTCCATGTATAATATGTTATTATAGGTGAGCAGCAGGCTTGGTCTACTAATGAGCCGTAGTGAACACACTTCCACAGAGTACTGCCGTAGTGAACACACTTGGTAAACCTAATTTCTCCTTAACATTTAGCTTGATGGAATTGTATATTACTTGATAGATGTTTTAGAACGTGTCATTAAAACAAAAGTGCTTCATTAGTTTAATGTTTAATAGTCTAATTAGTCAAGTGCTTGACACTTAGCCAGAGTACTTGGGGTTGATGTAATGATCTATGGTAATGGCTATACACAAGTACATCGTATGGGTCTGGGTTTTCCTATAAGCACCGACAAAGTCAGTCTGGTGGATTTCATCAAAATGTTTTTTTTCCTCAGGGTAAAATCGGAATAGTTCATAAGACTGTGTGTACGTTGTTCCTTCTGTGTGTGTGTTTTCTAATGGTGTGTGGATGTGTGTGTGTTGTCTAATGGTGTGTGGCTATGGAGGTGTGTGTGTTGTCTAATGGTGTGTGGGTGTGGATGTGTGGGTGTTGTCTCCCAGGGTGTGTGTGTGTGTTGTCTAATGGTGTGTGGGTATGGAGGTGTGTGTGTTGTCTAATGGTGTGTGTGTGTGTGTGTTGTCTCCCAGGGTGTGTGTGTTGTCCTAATGGTGTGTGTTATCTTCCAGGGTGTGTGTACAGTCTGGGCCGTGCAGAGTACGGCCGCCTGGGGCTGGGCCAGGGGGCGGAGGAGAAGAGCGAGCCCACTCCGGTGCCGGGCCTGGGCCCGTCCACCAGGGTGGCATGTGGGGCGTCCGTCAGCTATGCCGTCACTAAAGAGGGTGAGAGACACTGCAAATAAACCTGGGAACCGCCTCTCTCTCTTTAATTGTTCCATTGGCTGTGGGGTCAGTGGTCGTTTGTATTGCATTTGACCCGCTAGGAGTCACTAACAACCGCTGGTGGGTCTCCAGACAGTTCTTACCATTTTTCATTAGATAAAGATAATTAATATACGATTAGTTTGCATAATGCCACAGCATTGTTAAATACTTGATCCTGATTGGTCAATAACGTGCCATGGGTGTGCATTATTTTTCAATAACTGGACACCTCTGCCTTTTAACAGACCAAATCAATGCGCTACAAATGCAACATTAACTACAGTCAAATACAACAATCAACCAGATGCCCCCTTGTCCACGAAAAAACGTTTTTATATTACATCTCTAATATATGTGTTCTGTGCCTGGTGTTCAGGATGTAAGTGTGTTGAATATCCAAGAGATGTCTCCCTCCAGCTCCCTGTATTGTATATCTAAGGGATCTGGCTCCTACCAGGCTCTGTTTACTGTATCACTAAGGATGTGTTTCCGTCCAGGCTACATGTATTGTATCACTAAGGGATGTGTTTGCCTTGTACAATGAATAACTAAGGGATGTGTCTCCCACCAGGGTCCGTCTACGGATGGGGCATGGGCACCAACCTGCAGCTGGGCACCGGGGAGGAGGATGATGAGTGGAGCCCGGTGAAGATGCCTGGCAAGCAGCTGGAGAACCGCACGGTGGTGATGGTGTCCAGCGGGGGGCAGCACACGGTCCTGCTGGTCAAAGACCACGCCCAGGAGAGCTGATGAAGCCCTCGCCACCAGGGAGATGTTGGCAGGTGATCGGATGTGCTGTGACTAGGGGCCGCTTTGTAAGGGGAGGTGAAGGAACGTGTCATCCTGTACCGGGTACAGACCAGGGGACCGAGGAGAGATCGGGTCTCGCTGGTAGGCCCTCGCCGCCTTGCCATCGGGGGGGGGGGGGGGGGGGGGGGGATGACGGAATCCATTTGGTAGATCATGATGAGGGAGAGACTATTTTTTTAAATCTAGATTTTTGTTTTGTTTTTTTATTGACAAACTAAGAGAGAGGTTTGGAGTTGTATGACATTTGGATCTTGAGGGGATTTGTATATGTAAGTAAATTAGAGCCAGGATTGGCGAGCCTTTTAAAGATATCCCCAGCTCTTAACGCTTTAAGGTTTTCATTTTCTTTAAAGCAATACAATTCTGATTCTCCATGGGTTTAGTCACGTTGATGGGAGGGTTGCGAGCCATGTTCTATAGAAATGTTTTTTAAGTGTGACTGTTTAGTTCCACACAACCCTGAGGCTGTTTGTGGGACATTTCAATAACTACTGTCTCGTATCTCTTGCTTGTCCTCTGATGAAATAAAGATGTCATTTTAATACCGGCAAGGCTGTCTCTTTAGATTGATGCTCCACTTGATTTACAGCTGCTTCTGCCATGCATGGAGACAAATCCTTAAATTACAAGAAAATGTCTTCCTTGAAGACCTACTCTGCCAATGGAGATCTGCCAATCATATTTTTTCTACATCTAATGTGAAACGCAGCGGGGCGCTTGGCCAACGTCTCTTGCCTCTCGGGCCGCAGAGCTTTGAGATGCTAAAGTGTTTCATAATCAGGTGATTGACAATCAAGAAGGTCTTGTGGTTTTTCCCTCGCTTCTTTGTTCTGGCTGTTTGTGATCAGTCCCAAATAAATATGTAGTGAGATGTTAGTCAATAACGGCACTAGGAGAAATAATTTGTTCTATTGTGCATATTGTATTCAGTTTAACTGGCCATAAAGAATTGGAAGACATCTCAAATTAAAATGTATTACAGATCTTAAGTAAAACCTGTTACAGTAGTGATACTGTTTTATTGAGTTTTTTATTACGTTTTATTGAGTCTTTATTAAGTTTGACTGTGCTTTGATAATGAAAAACCATTTACATCCTAGTCTTAATAAGCTTCCGAATCATTTACTTAATTAATTATGCATCTCCACAAAATGTGTGTTGTTTAGTAGCCCTATTGAAAGGCAATGGCCAACATAGAATTACATTTATAACCCATACCTGAATGTATGCAACAGTAGATAATTCCAATCTGAACATTTAAATTCCTGCTTGAATATTAATTCATTTGAAATATAACTACGAATGTTCCACTTCAAGATAATTATTGATATTCAAAAGCATTGTTAACCGACTGCAGCATCCCATCATTTTCAGTATCGAACCTCTGTTTGTGATCATCTGGATGTTTTCCATTGAATTCGGTGTGGTTGCTATTTTAAGACATAAAGCAGTTTGGAGTTATGAGTGTCTTCACGTGTGTCAATTCACCGGCAAAGGCGTTTCAGTCACAGTGACCGGTAATGGCATTGCTTTGTAAAACCAGCGAATCCAAATGGTGGAGAAGCGATTAATGAATTACATTCCGACGGTTTAAAAGGATGTTCTCCAGCACCAGCGACTGTGATTCACACCTATCGCCCGCACAAGAGCTTGACAGCGCCTCTCCAGCGCCGTGAGCGCCCCACGCCACCACAGCTCTCCGGCTTTAATCAAGGACGGAGGAAAACCAATCACACCAAATTGCTTCAGCGCTCCCCACAATACTCACCGCTCAGACACACGTCCTTTGTCCCTATTTTGTTCACCGCCTTACAGGGCAGGCTCACGACATGTTATGAACGAGTTAAAATTTCAAACGTGCTGGGTATTTATATATTTTAAACCCGAAGTCATGTGTTGGCTCTAATGTTGATATGCTTGGCTTACAAAGGACGTTGAATACTCAATGGTTTCACTTTGTGTCTTCGCAAAGCCCAGGAACGAGTCGGCTTGATGGATTTACAGGGCTGTCTTTAAAGATGCCATAGATAAATATATAATGGTCAAGATTCGAACAGTAGGTGCCGAGTTGGGTGCCCTTTAATATCGGACCTTAATTGCGACTACCTTGGCATCTTCTGTGTCGCCGTGGAAACCGGGCGTCACTCTGTGTTAAATACATTGTGCTTAAAGTGCCCGCCACTTGCCGAAAAACCGCCCTCTTCGTCCAAAGTCATCTCTGAAGTATATAATGGCTTTAAGTTGTGCGAGCGAATGTGGTATCCTAGCCAATCTGCCACCTCTGTGTTTGCGTGGGTGTTGAGTGAGAGACCACGTGATGCCTGCCATGCTGCACATGAATCTGATCAACTCCTTTCTCTTGGATGAAGTGAGAACATTTGAAATGGAGACAGAACCCTATATTGACCACAGATTAACCGTATGTTCAAATAGGGTTTCTCCCCCCATGCCATTGGTGGCAATAATGATAATTGCTTGTTAATTAAAATAAAAAAATCAAGCCATGCAGAAAGTATTCAACCGTTACCATGGTATAGTACATGTTTGTTGTTCCTCTAAAAGCCCTGTAAGGAGAATGCATTAAAGCTAGCCAGCGCATGTCGGTGCCCAAGCAAGAGCACAGGAAACAAAATAATTGTTTTATTACCAGGTAACAAATAAGCGTTCCAACGTTGTTTCTCCCATGCTCTCAAGCTACTGGCCTTAAATTGCTTCTGGAGCGAGACTGTAATTACGGAAGATTGCCTTGATAGATGTGGCTCCCTCGTCCAATGGGAGGAGAGGAGTGTGCTGGCGGGATCCCTGTAGTGTGGGCAGAACAGCTGTGGAGGCTCTTGAGAGAGGACAAGCTTCTCAATGAGGTCTCAGTGGCCATCTTGTTCCCCAGATGTAAACAGCTTGCCAGGACCGAGAGGAGAGGCACCGAGGGGAGAGGCACCGTGGGGCGCGTGTGTGACTCCCCCTAATAATGGACACTTCTTGTAACGCAAGTCAACACACGTCAACCTCACACCCGTGTCAGAGCACAACACGATGGGGTCCTATTGGTCGGTGGCACCCCTGCCTGGACTGCCCTAATGTCACACATCATCGATCCTATTTAACAGTTATTTTGACAAACAAGGAACGTCTAATGTGATAATGAATAAAAGCATGGCCAATCTGCAGACTTTGAGAAGAGTGGGTTTGTCTCCAGTGGTCCACAGGAGGCCTTTTGGAGAGCAGATGGCACCCAGTTTGAATCGCTATCATGGCTCCATAGCAGCACAGAGCAGACACCATGGCCTCTGAAACATGCATGCTACCGCCTGCAGCCACAGTTTGTTATTATGTAACCGTAACATCTCACTCAAGTAGATGGCCTGAGCTGTCTGGTGGCAAGGTGCCATCGCTGAAAGCATTTTTGCCAAAGTGCACCTCAGAGTCCATACGTATCTATAATTATGAACGTAAATGATTCCATTTGGAGCTCACAGGTTTTCATGCTTTCTGTTTCCAACTGTTCTGACCAGCTGCTGCTGGGGAGTTCTGTGTGCATCCTCGTGCGAGGTGAAAGGCCACCTTGCAAGACGCAGACTAATATAGATCCTGGAGGTAATGTAGTAATGAAGGTGACTCAGTGGATGCAAAGTCACTTCTGGGTTAAACACATTTCTCACTGCTAATGGTGCTGCAGTAACGTTGTGGATCATGAGGTGTAAGTGTAGCGTTTGATGTAATGTGTTAAATGCCCCAGCAGAGCTGCCAAGCCACATTACCCAGCTGCAGCACTTTACTACTTTATGGCTGTCCGAGGTCCACAGGACAGGCTCGGAAATGCGAGTTTGGATGAGGCTTGCTCCAAAAATATCTTGCAGTCCGAGCTCTCTAGACCACTAGGGGAAAACGAGCATTGCAATATTCAAAGCTATTATGAATACTTCAGTGGTCGTGTGTGTGTGTGTGTGTGTGTGTGTGTGTGTATGTGTGTATGTGTGTTTGTTGCTACAACAAACATACACAGACAATCACATTTGCTTCACAATATGCATTAGTTAGGGTCATATGAAACAATCATTATCTCTCAACCGCTAAATTACTTCTTTTTTTCACAATTGGCCCAAACTAACCACAAATCCATTATGAATTCTGTTAGAAATGTTGGGTTATTTACGGATGTACTTCCTGTCAGTAAAATGCTACACCACCTTAAGTAAGTAAGTCCTCCAGGCTTTCATATTTCATATATATATATACAGCAGGTAGTGATTGTTTTTGTATTTTTTGCCCTCATGAGTTCCTGTCCATTTAAAATAGCTTTTAAAATAATAATATCAGAACTATTGACGCTGTCTTGTTCAATAAGCTTCAAGGCGAAGCCATGTATATTTTATGCTCCAGTCTCCGAGAGCATCACTCACCCGGCTGGGTCCAAGGCAGCTGATCTGGTCTCCGCTAGGTAAGCCTTTGCCTCTGTTGTCAGTGGTCTCTGAGACATTGCAGTGGTATATCAGATGCATACGGATCGTTAATATCTTAAACCACACCTACAGATCCTGTGAGTCACATTGTTTATTTTACCGTAAACCAACGAAACAATACTTAAATTAAAGTATGCTTTCTCTAGCTGTGGTAGTAGTAGTAGTTAAATTGGATGAAAAAAATGGTTCCGCATGTGCTGTCCACTTGAATTGTCCTACTTGTATTGGTGATTTCGTGGAGCTGCTTTAAATCCTAAAGCACTACAACCATAATGTTTTTGTTTCAGTTTGAATAGTAAAAGCGGAATTTTGCAACAACTGTTATTTGTCCAATGCAATACATATAATTAATAAATAGTTGATAATAAATACCCATACAATACAAAATTAAGTTTGTGTGAAATGGGCTGACGTGACACTTCATAAGGTATTAAGGTACAGAATTTTGTAGTTATGAAGAGCTGTACTTTATAGCAACATAAACACCCACTAAATGCTGCATTTGTATACTGAGTATGAAGACTAAGATATAGACTAAAGTTTGACACAACATCAGTATTAGTTATGTATGTGTACATGGTTATATAGCAATAGATAACTGTTTGCAATAAAGCTTATAACATAGCAGTCAAATCACACCAGTTAACAGAATAAATAACAAATGTCACTTAACATTTTACAAAAGTTAAATTGTCACGGAACAATAAACCATTTTTTACAGGAAGAATATAAATGTATATCAGATAAAGGCAGGGAGCGTGGATTGAAAAATCAACCACAGTTTCTGGGTTAAGAAGTCCATGATTCATGTCGTCCAGTTTCAATATATTTCATTATGCTTCATCTGTGTTACTTCTGTGTTTCTGATGCTCACCATAAAGAACCGTAACAAAGACCTAAATTACAAATGCGTTTTAAAACTCAACCTTTCTTCACTTGTCCTTGCTCTTGTTCATAGGTGTAAAGGCAGCATGAAATATTTGAATAGTTCAACAATTCATCACTTGAACAATACTGTTGTTAATATACACACTATAAAATGAAGGTTGTTCCCTATGTTGTTTAAGCCATCTGTCAATAAGATACTCTTTGATGTTTTAGATGGAGGGAAGGTTAAGATCACCAAAATAAATCACAATTTGTAAAGCATTACATTAATATATTTTCTATTATAGATTTTGGCCTTAGCGGAGCATAGACTGAGATCATTTTAGGCAGCTTTTCTATGTTTCCCTCCATGTGACCTTTGAAGACTGTGCCCTACGAATCCATCAGGGGTCGATGTTCCACGACATTGATGACAACATCCAACAATGATTCAATTCAATTAATCAATTCAAATGAACAAAGTGAACCTCAGAGAAGATCAGACCTCAGTGGTGGAGATCTGGGTGACCTCCGTCTGCAGGTCCTCCACCTGCAGGTCCTCCTGCACGGTTCTGCTGCCTGGGACGCCGTCCACCTGGCCCATGCCTAGTCATACAGGCTTCTTGATGGACTCTGCCCGGGCGCACACGGACACGGGCTCACGGGTGGTGTTGCGGGCCCTGGAGAAGCTGCTGTGGTCCATGCGGGATCGATTGAGCAGACAGAAGTCCCTGAAGCACCTCTTGAAGTTCTCGTCCAAGAAGGCGTAGAGCACGGGGTTGAGGCTGCTGTTGGTGTAGCCCAGGGCGATGCACAGGTGCCACACGGCAACTACCAGAGGGTTTTTGTGGTCGATGGTCACCATGGTCTTGACGATGATGAAGATGTGGATGGGCGTCCAGCAGATGATGAAGGCTGCCACCACCACTAGCACCATTCGGGTGATGCGCCGCAGGTTCCGGTCCTTCTCCTTGGAGCCGGAGAGCAGGCGGACGCTCTTCAGACGCATGATCATCAAGCCATAGCAAGCGGTTATCACCAGCACCGGCACCACGAAGGCGAAGACAAACACGCAGATCTTTGTCACCGTGTCCCAGTACCACTGTGGCTTGGGGAACCCCAGAGTGCACACGGTCTTGCCTGAGGACACAAAACAATGGAAGGTTTAGCACAGGGCCACATGGACCAACTAGAGGAAATGAATAACCCGGTGCAAATGAACACACGTTAGAAAGAGCTTGTCTACGATCTGAATGCCACATACATTTCCACTACTGACTATGAAACATAGAGAAGTACTAGACACATTTTCTAGGCCTATTCACTTTTTTAGTATTGCGATAACAAGGGAAAACAAACAAACCCTCACCTTTCTCTGTCTCCTTGGTAACGGCCATCACCATGACGGGGACTCCGATGGCGGAGGAGAGGATCCAGATGCAAACGTTGATGAGCTTGGCTTTGGCGGGCGTGCGGAAGTCGAGGGCGCGCACAGGGTGGCAAACGGCCACGTAGCGGTCCACGCTCATCATGGTCAGGGTGAAGATGGAGGTGAACATGTTGTAGTAGTCGATGGCGATGACCGCCTTGCAGAGCAGCTCTCCAAATGGCCAGGTGCTCATGAGGTACTTGGCACTCTGGAATGGCAGCGTGCTGGTGGCGAGGGCGTCCGCCAGGGCCAGGTTGAAGATGTAGATGTTGGTGGCTGTCTTCATCTTGGTGTACCTGATGAGGACGAGAAGTAATGAGGAGGACACAAATGATGATGCATGATGATTCATGTGTCATGATGTTTGATGATGATAGCATAGCTCGTAGCGATCCATGCTACTTTAGAAGGCTTCTACACCACCCTGCAGTAGAAGCCAAGGTCTGCTACCATAGTTCACATTGCTGACTGATGTTTGTGTGCATTCATTCCTGTGTGGTAGTAGATCATCTTCAGAGTTATATGGACAACACATAGGAACGGGCAAATCCCCAACCATCCAATATTGGCATCAACTGAACGCTGATATTTTACCACTAAGTGCCGTTTATTGTTTTTTGCAGGCCACCAATTTGTCTTGTTAACGTTGCACAGCTAACAGAGTTAATTAAATTCAGAAAGATGTTATTGCATTGAATGAATGCAAGTCCTTTTCATACTCTATTATCACTGGCTAATTGCATATTATAAGATCAACTGTAGAAAGTCTCTGAGCAACATATTAAAAGACGTAATAACAAAGTGATTGATGTTAACTTTAAATGGTTTATAGCTTTCCCAAGATCATATAGATGACCACCGTGATCTTTATGGACCATGGATCACTTTGGTTAAACATTTGGTATTTAGTATTTATGTGCTACTTTTTGAAGATGTGTGGATGTCGGCAGTGAGTCGCTTTATATTAGCCTAAATATCCCTTTTTAATTCTTAACTTGTTTAAATTCTGTAAATTTGTCGCAGATTAGAGTATATTCAAATTTTTTTTTTGTTTTGTTTTGCCTTTATTCTAGACAATGAGATAGACAGGAAAGAATGAGAGAGAGCGAGGGGAGGACATGCAGCAAAGAACCACAGACAAGAATCTAACCTGGGTCGCTGTGGCAAGGACTAAGCCTAAATGGTACGCGCACTACCCAGTGAGCCACCAGGGAGCCCCGATTAGAGTGCCAAAGGGCACACACTGCAGTCTTGTGTGGGAAGGTTATGAAGAACCTTTTCCAAATTATGTTTGCTATGTTCACCAAGGTATAAAGTCCAATTAAGTTATTTCAACACCAGTCTGCAATAAAGCTAATATTCCAGTCCAATAGCACAAACATCTAATTAAATTATTCAGCTGATTGACCCTAGTCACCCCTCCTCCACAGGACCCTTCACCCTTCAGCCTCTCCACCCTACCTCCACCCCTGCCCTCAGGCCCTCCGACCCTTCCTCCACCACACACCCTACCTCCACCTCCCCACCCTACCTCCAACCCCCACTGTACCGCCACCCCTACCTTCACCCTTAACTCAGCCCCTCCCACGCTACCTCCACTCCAACCCCCACCCTAACTCCACCCCTACCTCCACCCCCCACCCTACCTCCACCCCCCCCCCCCCCCCCCACCCTACCTCCACCCCTCTTTCTGTTGGTGGGAAATGTGTGGGTGGGTGCCAATAACGTTAGATCTTCATAGTCAGCCCCAATAACAAGCACAAATCATAACTATTCTAAGCTAAGCTTCATATATATCGCATTATCATTGCTGGAGCCACCAGCACACACATTTCTTAATGGTCTGTTGAATCGGATTTCCAAAGGGGCTCGTTTAAGTATATAACTTAAGTTGCATGTCTAATCATTTGTTTGTTTTAATAGCCAGAGGAATGTATTCTTCTTCTTCTTTATAGATGGTGCTTTCTTACCTCACCACACCGTACATAACGAGGACGTTTCCGAGCAGCCCCACCACACAGATCAGAGAGTAAAGCGCCGTGATCCCAACTGCGATGATCAGGTTCGTGTTGTCCCTGCTGCTCACGGTGCCGGTGCCGTTTCCCTTTGGATTCACGAGCACAGGGTCGTCGAAAAAAGTTACGTTTAAATTATTAAAAGAAGCGGTGTGTTGGTCGCGGAGATCTGCTGTTGAAACAGTTGGGTACTCCATGGCTGGATAGTCAGCCGTGAAAAAAGACTTTACCAATGAGTCCGAGAAACGCTTCCCAAAAAAATTAAATTATATATATATATATATATATATCCAGCGATGCGCGGACAGAACCGCTCATTAAAACACTTCCTACAGCTTCTGGCAAAAGTGATGTTGTAACGGATAAAGCCACCAGGAGAGCAGGGAACTCCCACTTTCTCTCTCATCCGCTGTGCGATGCGCACAATAACTGGCACCCTTTGGATAAGTGGAGAGGCTGCACAGAGTGAAAGTAGACGACTAACTACCCGCAGCGTTAATTCTCCTTCAACCATAAACCATTACGCACTGCAGTTCGTCTTCATCGAGACCTAGAATGTAATGCATGATAGTGCGGGTGTTTTTTCCGATCACCCTTACGGCGTGTTGTTCTTGCCTCATAATGGTTTAATACATGTTCCTGCATTCAATGAAATGATGGATGTTGAATTAGAAGAGATACTTTGATGACCCATGATCTCTTTTGTGTTATGCTGCAGGAACACATAGACTTTTGAAACTACACATTTCTCAATTTGGCTCCAACTCCAAAATTGCCCACAGTGGGTGAATTTTTTTTCCTCACAAAGCTACAACCCCGCGCGCGCGCGCGCGCGCACACACACACACACACACACACACACACACACACACACACACACACACACACACACACACACACATAGTTTGGGAGTGTGTGTGTGGTGTGCCCATGCGCTTGAAAACCTTCTGTGCTCATGGTCAATTTGAATACAAATTAGTAATATAAATGTTGTGAATAGTTTATTAGGAAACAGATGCAGGGGTTAGGGGGCATCTTGCGCATGGAGACTTACAGGTTGACTGGAGGTGTCTGAATCAAACCCAGTGCCCAACCAGTACGGGATAGTGTACTAGTGTACTGGTTAGCAGAAGGCAGAAGGCCTTCCCGGTGTGCTGTAACAACACCCCATACTTACCCTCCATTGTTGTGCTCTCAATGTGCAAAGTCTTCCGGAATGGAGAAACTGCAATTAAATCAATTTGTAATGTTGAAAAAGAATTATTTATCTTCTGTTATTGTAATGGTTTCTATTACAGTGTCCATTTGTACTTGAATGAGGGGAATCCTTGTATGGTATTTACATGGCTGCATTACTGCCCAAATGTGCTCATATCCTGATAGAAACCACATGTTTCCTAGAAACAGAGATGTCTCTTATTTTGGAGTCATGCATGCCTAGCGAAACACAGTCCCGACCACTGGAGATTCTCTGCAACAAAACAAATGTCTAAATAGTAATTTTCTCCAGTAGGTGCAGGAGGGAGAATAGAGAGAGGCATGTACTGGACATTGTAGGCCTACTACTGGATGTGGTAGGCCTACAACTGCAACCACGAGAGCCCTCCTGAGTAAAATGTTTGAAGTCTCCCGAATTGCTACCTCTGCAATCTGGGGTCGAATTGATCTCTTGACTTTGAACAGTCCTCCAACCAAATGCCATTGGAATCCCAATAACCCAGTAACAACACGCTTGGTGCTCTCTGAGACGTCATGTTAAGAGATTCTACCATACAAGTAAAGGGAACCATGAGTGTAAATATCAACATGCAAAACATACAAGACGAAACCAAGAGATTAGTGAACCTCTTTCAGTGTGTAGACTGGATCAGAAGGTGACGTTCTAGTAACGATTTACTCATTTGTCATCAGTGAACTGAAAGGGAAAGTAAAAGGAGCATGCCATGTGATTTAATTCATTTCATTTTTTTGTTTTGTTGGTGCCTTGAAATCAATTGTTTACTCAAAGGAACCTGGGAAATCTCTGAGGAACTATACATGCAGTGCTACAGCTTTAAGCTACTACTAGCTACCAAGCTTGGAGGATAATTTAATTGGATCAAACAGGCTTTTCAACACACCCGAGAATAGCCAAATTAGACAACCACACTTTATTGGGTTCAGCCATTTTAAACCTCTGGTTGACCGTAGTGATGCTAGCCAATAATAACTGGGCATTTTGTCTATCTGAAGGAAATGTGTAAGGATCCTATTGAGCCTTTGCGCAGGCGTGAAAAACAATAGGTGATGTGTCGTTCTCTGGCATTAGAGGACAGAAATACAGTTGTAATCAGGATGGGGGGGGGGGGGGGGGGTGGGGACATTTCGGTCAATTATATTGACGCAAGGATTCTTCAGGAGTAACAATCCCAGTCTGAAACCCCAAGGGTGAGCTTCCATTATGGTTCAGAAACCGCACCAAAGAGAGAGAAAAAAATGCAATAAATTGCATGTGACATTCACGGCTCTTGTACCGAGATTCTTTTGTGTGTGCGATTATCATCTCTAGAGGACGGATTTATCATTATTTCCACATTGATTACTTTCATCTATAAATGTGGCAATTCCACAGTCTTTGGACTTGTCCCCCTGGTCAGAGCGGAGCAGCCGGTCATCTGGAAGAGACAAGAGAGTCTGGTGTCTCCATCGCCGTCACACGCAGCAAAGATGATTCATGTAGAGGGGCCTCAACGGGGTGCCTCCAAATGATGGCCCGTGTAATAAAGGGCCTTTTGGAGACAGAGGTGATAACAGTGGGGAACAATGATTACATCTAAACTAGAGAAAAGGTTTTTTCTGTTCTTGGGAGATCTACAAGGTACCTGGACAGCTGCTTTTTTGTTCCCTATAATTTAAAAGCACAACTCCAGTACAATATGTATTTCCATTTGGTTATGAGGGAGAGAGGACACACAAACACACACACACACACACACACACACACACACACACACACACACACACACATACCCTCTTCAAGCTGTCTTGTAACGAATGAGACCAAGTCGTATACACCAGGACATCTGAAGATGTCATAATATCCCAACGTCACCTCAGCTATATATCACTTACCCCAAGTTAAAATAATCACTGTTGGTTTGAAATATTTATATGATTTTTAAATATGGATGTTAGTAGGCCTACTGATGTATAACTATTGCCTCATCCAACTCTGTGGAAATTCATAGTTCAGTACAGCCGCACTTTATTTAAAAGAAAATAATCTGCTGCAGCATAGCTTTATATTAAACGTTTTGGGCTCTCAGAATAATATTTCTAGCCAGGTTAGATACAATGGTGTTGCTTTCCGCTTCTCCTCACTTTAACCAAACTGAAACGTTGTCATTGGAGGAGATCAGGATATGTGTAGACCATATTCAGAACCTTCTGTTGACAACATAAAGACGGCTCTGTTGCTGTTGTCACGTTTATTCAATGAACTGAAGGACGATCTTATTATCTCACAAATTGCTGCTAAATCATTAGGCTTACTAGCAGATGATCAGTCCAGTAATGTTTATCATTGAATGCTCTGTGATTACCAACAATGCTCAGGCCTGCCAAATCTGTTCATTGGGGACTATTTCCATATACATTTTTATTTGTGAACATGCTATCCCTTAGCTTTCACATCATCACAGTTTATACAGCTGTGCATTTTATAGAGTTATTCAGTGAGAAAGATGTAATTATTTATTGGGATTGATTCAACGCTGTCTCATTTGACAATTAGTTATGCAGCAGTGACTTCAGCGGATCAACAGATTACTTTTGTTGTTTTTTCCACATGGTGGAAATAAATCAGCATATTTAGATGCGACAAAGGCGGTACACATTTCAAATCGAAGAATGTATAGGCCCAACTGTCATCGGTAGACTTCACCTCAACACATCATTAAACGCAGACTTTTATCTCACAACTCGTTAGCGGAGGCTGAGCTAATGCTTCATGCTACGGCTCCCCAGATGCTCTGAGGGTGAAATATGGACGGCATCTCAGGCTCCAAACATCACTGTTTTGGTTTACGTTATATGAACCAGATTATATTATATAATTTTAATCAGTTACATTTACTAGGAAAAGCTGTCAGAGTTCTACATTATTAATTTACTGTTGAGGCAGAACATTTCCATTAGACGGAAGAGTAACAGCAATAAAAATGGCATCTATTATTTTCTTTCATTCCGACCTTTCATTTTCTATCCCCTCCTCGTGACATTTAATTTTTCGACCAGCTGCGAGCACAATGCCGCATCACGGTGAGCCCTACTGCCTTGCTCTCCGGCTGGTCTGTTGACGCGACACACTGCTTGTTGTTCTTGCCCTGGCATGAGTCTTCTCCGGGGGGTGTGGGGGGGGGGGGGGGGGGGGGTATGTGTGTGTGTGTTTGTGTGAGTGTGAGTGTGTGTGTGTCATTGTGTGCTGAGAAAACAGAATATGGGGTCGGTGTCAGAGAGGCGGGAAATGAGATGGACGGGAAGTACAATGAACCCATGGCTTATTTCTCTCTCTCACTTAATCACTGTCTCTCCTCCTCTCTCTCACACACTCTCTCTCTTGCTATGTCTCTCTCTCTCCTTCTCCCTCTCTTTCTATTTTTCCCTCTCTCGTTCTACCTGTTTCTCTCTGTCTTCTCTACCACGCTGTTTCCCTCTTGTTCCTGGCACACAAAAACACTCAAACACTCAGTACGATGAACCTGTGACCAGCAGCTCTTCTCTCTCTCTCTCTCTCTCTCTCTCTCTCTCTCTCTCTCTCTCTCTCTCTCTCTCTCTCTCTCTCTCTCTCTCTCTCTATCTATCTATCTCCCTCTCTCTCACTCTCTCTAATTCTTTAAACACAAATATATACACACACACACACTCACTCACTTGGACACCATCACACAGACACTCTAACACATACACACACAAACACTCAAACTCAGCAGGAGCACATTCCTACATAAACAAATGGTTTAACAGCTGCAGGCATGAGGAGCGAACAATGAGCTTACATAAGGGTTCACACAGTCCCAGACCTCAGGTGATTATTCACTTGGTCAGTGGAGTGGTAGAGACTCATCAGCACTCACCAACACTCACCAGCACTGACCAACACTCGCCAACACCCACCAACACTCACCAACACTCGCCAACACTCGCCAACACTCACCAGTACCCACCAACACTCGCCAGCACTCACCAGCACTCACCAATCCTCACCAGTACCCACCAACACTCACCAACACTCACCAATACCCACCAACACTCACCAACACTCACCAATACCCACCAACACTCACCAATACCCACCAACACTCACCAACACACACCAGCACTCACCAATACCCACTAGCACTGACCAATACCCACCAGCACACACCAGCACACACCAACACCCACCAACACTCACCAACACTCACCAACACCCACCAACACTCACCAACACTCACCAACACTCACCAGCACTCACCAACACTCACCAACACTGTGTGTGTTATATTGACAGTTTCTGATGGACGACATCTTGTCCAAAAATCTGAAATCCCACAAGATTTCACAAGTTGGTAACATGGGGTTGTCAAGGAAACTGCAGCCTAATCTCCATTTGAATTATTTCCTGAAAGAACTGAGGACAGTAGTTGTTAATTGTGTCTGCTGCTCATTCTCTGGGAGGGGATATAGCATCAATGGCGTGTGGGAGGAGCTATAATCAACCATAGGTTGAAGGCTGAGGTCTATCCCAGAAACCTGATTTACAAATGTCATATGAGACACAGGAATCCCTTCTCGTGCAGGGTTAACATTACCTCTGCCAGTCTCATTGATTTTGTCTTCAAACAAGACACTGAAAGTCTCTTGTGCAGAAGCTGCTAGAGGAGTTCATGTCTAAATGATTGTGCTGAGTGGAGACCCTTCACAAAAAAACAGAACACTGACGACGCCTCAGTATTTTCATGTAAAAGACTCAGTAAGATTAATAGTTAATGTTTTGTGGCGTGAAGCGTCTCTCTAATTTATCCAAAAGATGGTCAGAAGGCAACACACCCAACAATATATCCATTATACCCAACCCTTCTCCCCTGGTACCCTATAGTGCTGAATCTAAACTCATTCTCACAGATCCGCTTTGAAGGCAGCTTGTATTTCGTACACCAGATAGAATAACAATCAGCTATTTAATAGGACTGTGGTCAGAACAGTAGTTTCATGTTGCTTATTTTTAAGTCTATAAGTGTTCAGCTGTGGTGTGTTGGGGCTCTGAGACGCCAGTGAGGGTCTTCTGTCTCTTGGCTCATCATGGATCTCATGTTGAATAGGGCTTGCACATTAGAATGCATCATGGGAGTTTTTTTGGCGACACTTTTTGGCGACACTTTTGAGAGGACTCAAGAGAGTTGTACTACTGTAAAATCCTAAATCAAAGTAAATATACTGTTACCTTTGTTTTCTCACACATCTCGCATGAGAAATTACAAAGAATTGTAAAATAAATGACTAAACCATGACAGAAAAAAACAGAACTACCAACACTATAGCTAACATTCCAACGCTTCTATGCTTCCAAAATGGCGGCGATAATTATGATGTGACTTTGAGATGGACAAGCCCTACTGGTGACACTAAACTGACAAGGAGATATGATCAAGCAGCGCATGCGAGGAAGGGAATGGTAAAAAGAGGTCGAAGGGGAGTGGGTCTGAAGGAGTGCTGAGGGGAAAGAGAAGACTAATCTTTAAGACTGTGTACACTGCAAACTAAAATCTATTTATTGATTTACCATTGAAACTAAATGCCGGACAGCCCTGACAATTTTCATGTAAAAAGGCCCATTTCCTTCCATGATTTTGAAAATGGCGTTTATGAGTTCTGACCGCCATTTCGGTCGCTGCCTGCCTGCCTGTCTGTCTTGTCTATCTGCCTGCCTGCCTGCCTGTTTGTCTGCCTGTCTGTCTAAATGAAAAATGTAATCTATGGCTACTGAGTCATCTTCATGAATACACAAAACGCAGTAATACTAATGTAAGAGCAGAAAGGATTGACCAATCCTGATGAATTGACCAATCACTTTAATGCCTCACATACACAGGGCTCTGCTGCATGTGTGTGTCATCATACATTAGGCTTCACTTCCTTTTAGTTCCCTGCTAAAGAGCCAGGCAGCGTTACCCTACTTCAATTATTCCACCAATCGAATCCATATCACTGTGGGTTTGACCGGGTCCATCCAGGCGGTCTCAGGCCTCTCCATGGAGGAGCCGTCTCTCTCAGGACAAGTGGAAGGCTTGGTGTAATCACCTTCTAATAGCAGACGAGGACCGCCAGGGCCGCGCGGGTTTGAGAGAACTATTAAAAAAGAGCATGAATCTGATGATTATAATAAATCCATGATTGAAAATGTGGGTGCCGTGGTCATGTGGCAATTAAGGGAAAGCTCTCGCTGAACACTGAATGCAAAGTTAAGAAAAATATGGAATAGATTCAAGGGGAGAGGATGATTGTAAACGTGGGCCTCCGGTCTTCCGCCAAACATGAACGGTTAAGAGTATAAAGGGTGGGAGGGCGTTCTTCAAATGGCTAAAGCACTCATTTTCTGGTGAAAGGCTACCATTAACGCTAAGCAGTGACAACACTGGGCAGAGGAAGGCTAGCGTTACAGCATCAACTCATCTGAGAATCTGCTCGGCTGCAGTTACTCAAGGGGAGAGGGATGGCCTCTTTCTAGTGATCTCTTCATTTGATCCTCAAGCTAATCTGTGATCACTCATGGAACTGGTCACTACAGGTTGATCACTACTAACTAGTGTGATTGGGGGGAGGGGTAGAGGAGAGGGTGGTGGTGGTTATGGTGTATGGGTGGTGGAGGTGGTAGTGATGGAGGTGTTAGTGGTGGTGATGGAGGAGGATGTGATTAGGGTCATGGTGCTGGTGACAAAGGAGGAGGTGATTAGGGTGATGGTGGTGGTGATGGAGGTGGTGGTTGTGGAGGAGGTGGTGGAGGTGGTGGTAGTGGTGGTGGAGGAGGTGGTGGTGGTGACGGAGGAGGTGGTGATTTGGGTGATGGTGGTAGTGATGGAGGTGGTGGTTAAGGTAGAGGTGGTGGTGGTGGTGGTGGTGGTGGTGGTGGTGGTGGTGGTGGTGGTGGTGGTGGTGGTGTTCAGGGTGGGCTGATATATACGTATGTTGCATGTTTGTGTTGAAAGGACAGATATATGATCTGGGCACAAATAGGGAGTTGTTGGTCCGAGTATGTGTGTGTAATGAATGAACCTCTAGTTCATCCTAAACAATGCAACACTAAATACATTAAAATACAATAAATACAAATAAATATACGATTTAATATCATAGTACAAGCTTTACTTCATTTTAACCATCCAGTTGGATTCAGGTGTGTCATTTTGAATTGTATCACTGATCACTGATCAATTATTATAAAGCCTTATATTTTTATAAAGCCATCAATTATAATAAAGCCTTATCATCATACATGTTGTTCTCTCATTTTAATGTTGTTTTTTTGTCTCCTAATCCACAAGATGGACTCAGTAATTCTGCTTTATCACAGAGAGACGGAGACTCTTCCTCAGTGAATCATTTCCGGTAACAGAACAGCTGCAGCCCCATTTCACAGGATAATGGTGCTGATAATGACTCTTCAGAATGGACCTGACATTTGGGCACCACTGTGTGCTCACATAATACAATATTCTAATCCTATTTTGGTTGTATCTTCTTCCGCACATTGCTGCACCTGGAAGGTTGCTGAAGTTATTCTACTTTCCTCCTGATAAACTCTGCCACTTGAATCATGTTATTTCCTGTAATTGCCGTCAATAACGGGTACAAATTCCCTCAGCTCTATCACAGTGAAAAATACACACTGCGATTTGAATTAATTCAGAAAAAACTCTTGGAAATAATGACTTCATCATCAATTTGGTTGACTCTCCTCTCATCGTTCCCCTCGCGTGTTGCTGCAAAGATTTCAGTTCTGTCATAAATCTGTATGAATGTCTTCACGACACTAAAGTCATTGTTATTGAATGTTATCAGGAACATAGCATGTATGTAGCCCCTGGAGAATCCGACAAGTTATTCTAAATCACTCTCACTCTCTCTAGCTCTCTCTCTCTCTCTCTCTAGCTCTCTTTCTCCCTCTCTAGCTCTCTATTAAGCTCTCTCTCTATATAGCTCTCTCTCCTTCTCTCTGTCTCTCTTTCTCATCTCCTTACTAGAGATAAAAGGCAGTAAGAACCTGTAGCTCAGCTCAATCTAGGTACCATCACACCATCAGACAGCTTCCCCAGCAAGTGAAATATGGAAGGAATTTCAACCGTTTTATCGTGAATCTTTCTAAGGTCGCAGGGGTGTGCATGAAAGATTTACACTAGCTTGTAATGGCATCTGAACATCTTGAAGGATGAGACTGGTGTCAGTCCATATAAATCCATACCGTGTTTTCCATACAGCAGGTATCCCCAATGAATCAAGTTTTGTCTGACACTCACATGGAGTGGTGTACAAATTCCATGCATGGAGATTATTGAGTGAGTGGTGTGAGTGGGTGTATAGGCACATTTAAACAGTCACAGGGCAAAATCCATCCTTCATGTTTCATTTGGGAATCATATTTTCATATATTTGGGAATCTCCTAGCTGTTAGTTAACACAGATGTTTGACATTTTTAGGTTGACATTTAGGGGAAACTCCTTGACCACTATTTAGCCGTTTAAACGGAAATTCTAACATAAGTGTAACATAAATTTAAATGTTACGATTTTAATCAATCAATCAAAGATATGATCATATGCTGAACATTAATCCGTTCTTATTTATAGAGGAATTTCTTTGTGTAGAGTTGTGCTCCTTGCTAGAAGTAAATTGTTAAGTGACAATATAATGACTATTATTGTTGAGAGTACAAAAATCGATCTGTTGTTGTGGTCGTTCAAGGTCAGAGGGATGGATGGATTGTTTAACCTCAACCTAGTTTTGCAGCCACGATTTACCTCAGAGCCTTTTATATTGACTTGTCATTCCCTGTAACCAAGCTATAGGCATACGTGTTATAGGGAATGTGCCAAAATAGAGCAAAAACTAAAATTGGATGTAAAAATGTTAGCAATCCAGATAAATTACAATACACGTCAATGCATTCAATAAGCTTCACTGAGACTTCAATATACACAGCTTCAGTCAAACAGACCAATGAAAAAAGGTATTTGATGGACATATCTACTAAGTTTAATTCCTGCCTGTAAAATATGACCACGTGTCATTTTTAGATTTAGTTGATGGCACATCAGGATTTAGTTTTGTTCCCTTTTTTAACAGCATGTTTAATAATAATTTCAGCCCAAATGAACAGAAGGCTATTAATTCAGTTAGGAAATCCCTTCCTCCTTCCTGTGATACTGCAGTTGTTTCCATGGCAATATGACTATCGTCAGATCGTTCCTCGATAGATGCTTCAGTTTAAGCTTTTCATGAGCGTAAATCTCAACATATTCTCGTGTTAATCAACAGCAGATATTTGTGAAAACAACGCTCCATAACTACGCTGTCAAAGAATAAATCAAACTCATAGTATGCTCACCTTCTTGGCACTTAGTCGCAGAACATTATGTTTTAGTACGTAGTAAACAGGCTACTGGGGAGTAGGGCTATCACCGGGGGAGAGGAACTCCTAGGTTATGAGCTGCTGAACCCGTTCTATATTGAGGGCTTTCTGTGTCAAAGTAAAGATCCATTTACATTTCCAATATTCCATATTCCCATTTTCTTTTTCAGTTTGCTCTGATTGCTGATTTTATTTACCTTAGTGTTTCGTTCGATTTTTGTTTTTGGATAATGATTCTTGTTTATATATTGTTATCTCTCATATGTCCACACTGAAAAAAAAGTATATTTGTTTTTATTGAACTTAGTGAAATACATCTGCTGAAAATGGCTATTTGTAATTGTTATTAGTGTTATTAGTAACATAAAAAAGAACAAATCCTTTGAATGTGTAGATGTTGTGAATCTATGAATACCCAAATCTAATCTTCTATCCCTTCTATGATCTACTGCCACCTACTGTGAGATTGTGGTGATACAGTAGACGTTCATGGAACTCCAATCGACAACAATTTATTTGAAAACACTACAAAGACAATTATTAGTCCATTTTAAATTAATTCAGGCCGACTGAGAAGCTGTATATAAACTGTTCCAACATCTAATTGACTAATGACTGTGTAGAACATTCTAGAAAGATACCAACCAGAGGGACAAATTAACTGATTGTCAAGATTATTTATTAAATTAGGGAGTTTAGAAACACTTTCAGACAATACAATCAGTCTGGGATTTGAAATATACAAATTAAACAGTGGCAATTTTGAATACATTATTAGAGTTGGATTCTAATGAACGTCTTCCCAGTTGAACTCAAGCAAAGATATGCGACCTGTTTATCCCAGCTAGGTTGCTCTGATTCAATCATGCAAAAAGTCTTCAAGTCAAAAGTATTATTATATTTGATCAATTTTTCTCTCCTGATTGTTTTCTTAATCAAAACGTTACAAAAACGTTACGCTATGCTTACAAATCTTAAAAATATAATATAGTATAAATTATGAGCACACTTTTAGCTGCAGTATTGTAAATCATCCCTGTCTACAGTGTCATATAAAATAATTTCATTTAATCAATATCAGTATAATTCCCATTTGGTTTGGAAGGCATCAGCAGAACTGGAAATGCAAGACAAAAACATAGATTTAAAAATGATGTCTCTATCATTCAATCAGTGCCACACTAAGTATAACTCAATTAATGTTAATAGGATAATTGTAATAACTGTTTATTGAAGCTTATTATTTATTTATTGAAGTTTATTATTACTGTTTAACTGAAGCATTGTCAACATTAGTCTCACTTCAGGTTTTACTGATGTGTAGTGAATAGTATATAAATAGTATAGTGAGCAACGTACCTTCCAGCGGTTTCCACACTCATTGCACAGCACAAATGTGGTCATGGGCTCATCAGCACTACGGGTTTGCACCTGAAACACACACACACACACACACACACACACACACACACGACATTAGGGATGCACCGATATATATCAGCCACCGATATTAACAGACGATATTAACAGTTTGTCCGATGGTATCGGACAAACTGTAAAATTGTAGAGGATGTGAAAATAGACAATATTAACAGTTGGGAATAGTGCTCCTACCCAATCTCTATACTGTAGTCTACAGTTCTCCTACTCAGTCTCTACACTGTAGTCTAAAGTCCTCCTACTCAAACTCTACACTGTAGTCTACAGTACTCCTACCTAGACTCTACAGTGTAGTCTACAGTCCTACCAGTATGAGTGCGAGTGTGTGTGTGTTTGTGTACGTGTGAGTGTGTGTGTGTACGTGTGACTGTGTGTGTGTGTGCATGCATGTGTGAGTGTTCGTGTTCGTCTTCGTGTGAGTGTGTGTGTATGTGTACGTGTGTGTGTGTGTGTGTGTGTGTGTGTACGTGTGTGTGTGTGTGTGTACCTGGTTGTAGGTGCAGTTCTTCTTCCGGCACTTGCCGCACTGCAAGAGGTCTGTGGAGGTTCCTCCTGTCTTGGCCATCTGGTGCTCTCTGATGGCCTCCTGAGTGAGAACGTTCCTCAGCTGCTTCAACTCGTCACTCGCCATTTCCTGAACGCACAACACGGGGGGGGGGGGGGGGGGGGGGGGGGGGGGGGGGGTGCATGTGTGTGTGGGGCAGACCAAATGTTAACAAAGGAGATTCTGTTAGCTGTCGGGTCTTGCCCTGCATTGTATAAACATTGCTCCAAATGTTTTTTTGCATGCAGAGTTAAGTGAAGTTATTTTATTCTCTGTTCATTTTACCTAAGGTCATTTTCTTATGAACCACAATATAAATAACATAACGTGCATTAAGCATGTTATTAGGGGGCCAAGCACAAAGTGCGAGGCAACCTATTGTATTTGTTAGTGTTTTAATTATTATTCTGCCAGAAACACCTACACTGCCAAAACCGCTGTGTCGCTTTTTATGAAACTTTCCACAGCTGTAGAGAGTAACTAAAGATTAACAGAGAAAGAAAATTACACTGATTGGACCAAAGGTGGCGCTATAGCAATCGTCCAAAAATTAAGATTCTGAACAAGCATATCTCTTGACCCCTTTGACCTACAGTCATGACTCTTTGCCCACATATGTGTCTCCTCACGGTGAACAAATCTGCCTCAAGAACCTATGACTTCAGTCTGATAGATTTCCCGCCATTTTGAATTTTGTGAAAAACACTAAAAACCCTAAGGATCCTAGGTTTTCTGACTTAGGCAAAACTCCTTTGGCACATAGCATCTGTGGACCAATATCTTCCATCTACTGAGAACAGAAGTCTGTGCACAAAATAATAAAGCCCCCAGGAGCAATTAACTTCGAAAAGTGTGGCTTAAAAACGTGAGGATTGACTCATATGATCTTGAGTCCAATACAAAAGTTGTTCAGGATACAATTCTGAACAAGATAATATCCAGACATTTTCAATTAGGGCGTGGCATCGAAATAGGTGGCCTGTGACTAAAATGACTTAGACGGAATGTTTGATTTGAGCGAAACCAACTTTGAGACTGTTGAGCTCGAAGGTTCTAACTGCTCAAGTAAGATGAAGTAGATTGACAAAGCAACATGGCCGCCAGAAGCCCAGAATGGTGTAGTTAAAGGCACATGGGTCAAGATGAATTGGTCCAAAGTTCATCCTGATCGGGCGATAGGGGGCGCTACAGTGAGTGATTGAAAACTTTAAAGAAGCATAACTCCTCACCCTTTTGACGTACGGTCATGAACGTTTTTTCGCGCTTCACCAGACCCAAGCTGAGGCTATTCCAGCTTTGTCAACCGTGTATAAACAAAAAAGGTCTTAATGGTCTGTGTCAAAGCTTGGCCCCCGATAAATGCTGCTTGCAGCTTTAATTCTATTTATATTTGCTTTGCTTGCACATCGAAACAGGTGCTTCAAAGTTCAACAACTGCTCTAACCCTCAATTTATGCTTTGACTACAGGCATGTAGCTCACATACAAACGTGTACTTCAGTTAAGGCAGAAATACAGAGCACAAAGTGGAAGAAGCCTCCATAATCATGCAGTGCCAAAGCGGATTAACATTTATGAAACACGATCCCTGAGGGGGGTTCTGGTGAAGCCCGGCCGGCTGTACCTCAGCAGACATAGACGCTATGCGGGTCATCTCGATGTACCCGGCCAGCACGTTCCGACGCAGCCCCGGGTTCTTGGGGTCCTTCAGGTTGCTGATGCGGCTCCGGACCCGGTTCTTGTACTTCATGTCGGTAGCCCGGATCTCCTGGTAGATATGTGCCTTCTGGTCAAGGGAGACAATCCATCTAACAATTCAAGTCTGTGTCTAACCATTACCTTCCCATCAGTAAGGGATAGAGTGGTTTATTCCCCTTATACCAGAGTTACCAACAGTTATTAGATATTAGTTACTTTCATCTATAACGTTATTGGTTTTTATCAACTTAATCAGCTGAAATTAAAATTTCTATGGGCCGTATTGAACGAAGTCAAACCAATCAATCCCAGAACTGAAGGATATGATCCTCGATGTCCACGGCCATCTGCTCACAGTTGGCACCAAACTCCATGAAGTCATCTAGGAAGACAGAGAAGAATGATTAATATACATTTCTGTGCGCACCCCAAAGACCTTCATAGTGTGTGTCCTATTCTGCAATGTGCTAAAACAACACCATTATTTTGACGGTTGAACCCTTATTTTGTGGTAACAATAATGTCCGGCTTACTGTCTGTGCGCAGCGCGGCACACAGCATCTCGATGCACTTATCCCGGACCGTGTCTCCGGTGGCCAGGCGCGGTGACAGAGTACCCCCTCCGGGACTGAAGCCAGGGGACAGAGGACCCCCTCCGGGGCTGAAGCCAGGGGACAGAGGACCCCCTCCGAGGCTGAAGCCAGGGGACAGGGAGCTGGTGGGGCTGGGGGGGGTCTGAGGAAAGTCGGCTTTGGCTCGTCTGCTACCCCAGAAACATCAGGTTAGTTTCTCGGCGCAAAGCCGACATGTGCTCAGCATGTTTATACGGTTCCAGATGGCTAGTGGCGCTAATCCCAGGCGTGTCTGAATCTTAACGTTAGTCACGCCCTACCCATACCTACGCCCTACGCGACCATGATGGATCCGTGGATAACAAAGCCACTGCAACATTTCAACTGAGGGACTTCCAGGCGTTCCGTCATGAGACGAGAACGCCTGGAACAAGGTTAGATGAGGATACCTTTCAGTGCCGTCTGTCGAGGGCTTTCTAACAGGATTAAACGATTTGGGGCCGTGAAACTCTCTCCTGGAGAAACAAAATCATGATTATCATCATCTCCATGCATTCCAGAATGAGATACACAAAAAAAAGAAAAGAATTTAAATGTATGTTTTGTGAACGTGTGAAAGCTTAAACTTTACTGACCTTTCACCTCCAAGTTTTTTTGCTGGTAGTGGGCTGGCTTTCTTGGATTCAGTGGACTCTTTCCTGAACGATGAAACACACGTTTACAAATCGCTTTTCAACATTACATAGACCTTAAAAAACTAAAGTGTTTAGATGACCTGTCCGATTTGGAATCCATCGAATGTCTTTTCACAGGAAGTCCGGGCTTGGAGTCAGAAAAGTCCTTCCTACGGTGAGAAGACGGATGACATGTAGCTTAAAAACAGTTGACATATAACTTAAAAACACATTAAATAAAGCTTAAAACAGAAGACATTTAACTTAAAACTAGATAATAATGAACTTACAAAAACCATAACATATAACTTAAAAGCACAATACATATAACCTAAAAACACGTTACATATAACTTGAAAACAGATGTTTTGAACTTGAAAACAGAAACTTAAAAAAATAAGTTACATATACCGGTAACCTAGGAACAAAGAATTGAGTTGTTAAGTGTTAAGAAGACCTGTCCGATTTTGAATCCATGGAAAGTATTTTCCCAGGAAGTCCAGGCTTGGAGTCACAAGTCAACTTCCTACGGGGAAAAGACAGATGACGTATAACTTAAAAACAGATTAGTCATTACTCCTAGACGCAACTATGCCTTTGTCTTTGTTCTTCAGCACTGTTGTTTCTTTATTCCCATAACCCACGTGCGCACAGACACAGACACACACACACACACACACACACACACACACACACACACACACACACACACACACTCTTGATAGAATAATGTTAGCTAATTAGCATATATTGAATTTGCCATAAATTGGCCATGTTTGTGTTTACAAAATCAAAACCATTCCTTGGGATTTTAATCAGACAAGTCCGTAGATCATGTATATCATTTAAAAATATGGTTCTGAAGAAGATTTTTGAAGCTTTCACGAAATGTCCACTGTACAACAAAATCTATCCTGACGGACATTATGGGTCCAAATGGCAAACATTTTCAACATGCAAAATATGGCATGTACACCACAGCTACACTGTGAATACCTAATAATACACAAGATTTCTATTGCACTTTTCTTAGCACCCAAATAGGTTGTACAAGAAAACGTCAAACAAAGCAAAAAAACTAGGAAAACAAGGACAGTACACTAATTAAATGGCCTTCAGATGACCTGTCATATTTGGAATCCATCGAAAGTCTTTTCACAGGAAGTCCCGTTTTGAAGTCACAAGAGTCCTTCCTACGGTGAAAAGACAGATTACATATAACCTAACAACAGATTAGATATAACTTAAAAACATATTACATAAATCTTAAAAACAGATAACAATTAACAAAAATAGTTGACTTTTAACTTAAAAAATGATGACATATAACCTAAACAAACTGATTAGATATAACTTCAAAACAGAAGACATTCATTAAAAAAATTACATATAACTTAAAAACAAAAGTCTTTAGATGACCTGTCAGATTTGGAATCCATTGAAAGCAGTTTAACAGAAAGTCCGGGCTTTGAGTCAGAAGAGTCCCTCCTACGGTGAGAAGACAGTAAATATTGTATCACTACTTTGTTTTAATCAAAGCAGACCATGAATTGTATACATTTTTTGCTTAAAATGTATACGAGTTTGCTTAAAATCTAAACCTTCACCACCAGCGCACCTTTGCTTCTCTTTCGTCACATCCAACGTGGGCCTTTTCTGAGGAGGTGGTTTAAGATCAGTTGAATCTCTCCTGAAACACAAAATATTATAATTGATTTATGAAAGTGAATTTTTTGTACAGCAATCCGCCTTCATAAAGCATATGAAGAAACCTGCTGAACAAAAGTAACAATGACACACCATGATCAACATTTAACCAGGAGTGTAACACCGTGCACTCAAATTCATCATGCTTTGGACCAAAGCTAACCTTTCTTTTTTGACTTCCAGTGAATGTTTTTTGGCCCCTTTGCCCTCCGATGAGTCTTTTCTGTAACAATAAAGAGTTTGCTTTTGACTGGTGCCAGCAAGAATCTTCCTCTGGATGCAAACTGTTTTCCTCCTTTTTATTTGATCTGTTGTTGTAAACCAGCATCACCCAGAGATTAATTTGAATAACATACTATGACTGTAACAGTAAATACTTATTTGGGGCTTTAGATGTTAACAATTCCTTAGTGAATTCACAAAACTTCACGTTCATTATGACATCTATAAAGAGAGCCTCCATGCCTACAATTTAGCATTGAAAAGTGCTACAGAATCTTCATTCTCCAATATCATTAACAGTAACACTAATAATGCACAAACCTTATTTGCAACCGTTGATAGGCTGACAAACCCCCCAACACAAATACCACCTGAACTCCTATCCACCGATAAATGCAATGAGTTTGTGTACTTTGTCATTGACAAAATTGACGGTATCAAGCCATCAATATTTCAGTTTCAAACATAAATGTTGGATCATCACCATGTTAATTTAAAAGTAATGTGGCAATGATGATACAATTGAATGCCCTAGACTACAAAACTCTTGTGGAAACAGTGACAGAACTTAAGCCAGTCAGAATGCTGCCTTGATGCTTTACCTATCAGCTTCTTTAAGAACGTCCTTGACTGCCTGGTACAAAACTTACTGCAAATAGTTAACAGCTCTCTCCAATCTGGTAACTTTCCAAAAGCCATGAAAAATGCAGCTATTAAACCCCTTTAAATCATTAACAACTACAGACCAATATCAAATCTACCTTTCATAAGTAAAATCATAAACAAAGTTTTCCTCCAGCAACTTAATTTCTTTACCTCAACTAGCTACTATGACAACTTCCACCACTTCACCACCACCACCACCACCACCACCACCACCACCACCACCACTTCATAGTACCGAAAATGATATTAGACTCAACACAGACTCACTAACACAAAATTTCCATATTGATGCTACTGGACCTTACTGCTGCATTCGACACTGTTGACCACTCAATACTTTTGGACAGATTGGAAAATTGGGTTGGGCTTTCCAGCAGAGTCTTAAACTGGTTCAGGTCATTTCTACAAGACAGGAACTACTTTGTCTCCATTGGTAACTATGTATCTGAACTAACCAACGTGACGTGTGGAGTCCCCCGAGGTTCAAACCTAGGACCATCTTTATTCAACCTCTACATGCTCCCACTTGGCCAAATTATGCGAAATAACAACATTGCTTACCATTGTTATGTGGACGACACAAATCTATATTGCCCTATCACCAACTGACTATCGCCCTATAGATCTGCTGTGCCAGTGCATTGAGCAGGTCAAGGGCTGGATGTGCCAGAATTTCTTAGAACTAAATAAGGTTAAAACTGAGATAATTGTTTTCGGTGCCAAATATGAGAGGCTGAAAGTTAGCCTACACCTTGAGTCCCTCTCCTTAAAAACCAAAAACCAAAGTTATATTAGATTCAGATCTAAATTTCAACAGCCACATCAAGTCAGTGGTAAAATCTGCCTACTATCACCTGAAAAACATAACAAGACTAAGGGGACTCATGTCAAAACAAGACTTGAATGCATTTATTACTAGTAAATTGGATTATTGTAACGGTCTCTTTGCAGGCCTTCCAAAAAAAGCAGCTACACCTTGTTCAGAATGCAGCTGCTAGCGTTCCATCAAAGACCAAAAGATTTGAACACATTACACCAATTCTCAAATCCCTGCATTGGCTCCCGGTATGTCAGAGGATTGATTTCAAAATACTGCTGCTCACCTATAAATGACTAAACGGTTTAGGGCTAAAGTATATCACTGAAATGCTTTCGCTTTATGAACCCACTAGACCTTTAAGATCAACTGGGACAAGTCAGCGAATGGTTCCCAGAGTCAAAACAAAACATGGAAAAGCTGGATTCAGCTACTATGCAACACATAGCTGGAATACATTCCCTGTAGATCTGAGACTTGCTCCAACCCTGACTACATTTAAATCAAGGTTAAAAACGTATTTGTTTAGACATCACAAGTAGACATCAATCCTAATTATTATAACCGTTTGACCGAATTCTTTGGGAGAATAAGCGATAATGTCGAGTCTTTGTTTGCTTTCTGGGGTTTAAACAACGGAGACGGGCGAACCTGTCTTTCTTTAGCGGCTCGGGGGACTTCTTCAGCGAGGGAGGCTGGCAAGCTGAGGGCTCCTTCCTGCGGTGGCAAACAATGCGTCAAACGTTTTGTTTTCAGCCTTTCAGGAGATAGTCAGCGGAAAAGTCACGTTTGGCATTGTTGCCGTGAACGACCACAGCCATGCAGTCGGCTGTGCTGAGGTCGGGTGTACTGACTTGATCTCTGCCGCCGGCTTCTTCCCGTCCCCAGAGGGTCGCTTGGCGGGGGGAGGGGGGTGCAGGTGAAAAGGTAGAGGAGCAAATGGGGCGTTGGGGTCTGGCGGTTCTCTTCTACATGACGGAGAGACACAGCTGCACTGTTCACACGGTACATACTGTTGTACACACGCTATGTACTGTTGTACACACGCTATATACGGTTGTACACACGGTACACACTATTGTACAACATACTGTTGTACACACTGCACATGCTGTGGTTCACACTGCACATGCTGTTGTTCACACTGCACATACTGTTGTACACACAGTACATACTGTTGTACACACTGAACCTACTGTACTAGAATCATTCCAGCCGGAGACTGGATGACAACACTCCCTTGCAGAGTCTTTGCAAACAACAACAACAACAACGTGCAGGTGTAGACCTTGTCGGAGGAGGATGGAGATGGAAGGGGAGGGGGGCGATCGGAGCGTTGGGATCCGGCGGGACTTGCCTGCATAAAAAACATGGAATCAAAAGCCATGCTGGAAAATGTTCCGACTTTTGTTACGTCGTGTCTCTCCCCAAGGAGTGAAACACGCAAGCATCTCTGACCTCTCCTTCTTGACCTCCAGCGAGAGCCGCCTCACTGGGGAGGCAGGCCGCGGGGGGGCGGGGCGCGGAGGGCGAGGGGAAGAGTCTCTGCTGCTCTTCCTCTTCCTGAACAAATCACAACAGTGCTACAAATCACAGCCATTCCCCCAACATGGAGGTCATGCCGCTCAGTCGCTACCAGTCAGAGAAACCAGGTTTAGTGGGTGATGGTGTGTGTGTTGGGGGTTAAATACAAAATATACCTTTTTGTGAGTGACCCCATCACATCCATGCACCATGCAAAACACCGCCTGTTTAACACTGTAGGTTAGCTTGTGTGTAACACTGTTGGTTAACCAGTGTAACACTGTATGTTAGCTTGCGTGTAACAGTGTTGTTTAGCTAGTGTGTAACACCGTTGGTTAGCCGTGTGTAACACTGTTTGTTAGCTGGTGTGTAACACTGTTAGTTAGCTGGTGTGTAACACTGTTGGCAGGTGTAACACTATTGCTAATTTGTGACACTTTTGGTTAGCCGGTGCGTAACACTGTTGGTTAGCAGTGTAAAACTGCTGGTTAGCCGTCTAAAACGGTTGGTTAGCCGGTGTGTAACACTGTTGGTTAGTGGGTGTAACATCGTTGGTTAGCACATGCAACTCCGGTGCTCCACTGAAGATGCTTTGTCGCGTTGCCAGAAGCGTCATGTCAACTTGCCGTTATATGTGCTCCACAGGGAGCGCCTCAAACCGTTTTCTTGTGTATTGAAAACAATCATCGTACAAAGAATGATGTCCGTATATTTATGAGTGAAACTGCTGAGTATGAACGCTATAGTGTACGCCATTGAGCATTGAAGCTCTGAGATTGTGTTGTTTGAGTGAAGCTGACAGGAAAAAACAATGGAAAAAGTTGACGGGACGCTCATGAGACGCAACGCTCTATAACTGCGGTGGAGCTGAGAGCTCACACTGTTAGAACCCGTGAGTTGAAACATCAAAACATAAGCACAGGTTGCTTCAAATCGACCATCCTTCCATGCAGCGCTAGCCATTTGTCTCTTTCTCAGATCTACACATGCACTGTTCCCCAGCATCCTGACCTGTCCTTCTTGACGTCAACAGAAGGACGCTTGGCAGGAAGGGGGGTCTGTACGGGCCGAGGGGGGCGAGGAGGGCGAGGGGGGCGAATGAGGCGAGGAGGAGAAGGGTAACGTGTCGGATAGAGGATGCTGCTGTCCATCACTCCTCTCCTGGAGACAGAAACCACCAGACTCTGAGCTCTTGTCTCCTGGCAACAGCTTAGAATAGCAATAAACCGAGGAACTCCTGCCTCCCAACTTGCTCACCTTTCGAACAGGGGTCGTTGCTCGGACAACCGCCTCTCTCTCTGTGGCTCACCGGGGTGTCTCTCTCCCGGAGGCCCATGCGTCCACCTCTCCAGCCTACGATCTCCTGCGTGTCTCTCATTCCCTATGTTCTCCGTGCGTCTCTCCTCTCTGGTCGTGTCGTGGGACCGGAACTTTTCAGGGTCCTCCCTTTTCTCGATCTCCACTGCTCGTCTCCTCTTCTTCCACTTCTTCTCTGTGTCTTCGTCTCGGTGTCTCCCCTGTCTCGGTTCATGCTGGCGTCTCTCCCTCTCCAGGGGGACTGGAAGATGTCTCTCTACCCCGTGGTCCACTCTTCTCTCGGGGGCGGGTAGCGCAACAACTCTGGGCGATGTGCGTCCGTCAATCTTGTCGGTTTCCTGCGGGGGGTCTCCGTTTGGTTCCTTCCCCGGGTGAGTTTTGTTGATGGGTTCCCTGGCGCGTCTTTCCCTCTTCACTTCCCCGCTCGTCTTGCTGTGTTCATGAAGGTCTTCGTCGTGATCCTGTTGCTCTTCTTTGTGTTTATCTGAGCGATTCTTCTCAGGCAACAACTCCTGGTGCCTTCCCACATCCTCTCTCTTTGGGCTGACGGAAGACAGAGCAGCTCATGTGTCTCCTCATCACACACTCAACCAGTTTCATCTACAGCCCATCTGGGTTATGCTACATTACAACTAGGGTAGGAGATTTACTTCTAAAAATTGTTTTTGTCAAATATGTTGAAATTCTCTTTTCATCCCGACAGCAATAAATTAATGTTTATTGCAAAAGAAAGAAAAATAAACGTGTATCTGTGGCTGTCGCAGGCCTGTAATAAGCCCGTCCAATCATCTCATTCGACCCGCATGAGATGATTGGAGGGAGTGGCTTTTTTGAGGAGGCCTGAAGAGAGGGGTGGAATTTTTTCAGTTGGATACTTTCAAATACTAGCTTCCTCTGGCTGGTTTCTGTAAATGTCTTACCCTACCTTTAAGGCTACCTTATTGCCTAACCTAGCTTTTAGTAGCATTATCTGAAATAATTCATAGAAACAGAAACGTTTGCATGTGTATGAACGATGACAGGTTGTGTGTGTGTTTGTGTGTGCACATATGTCTGTCTTGCTGTTTTAATGTTATACATGTTTAGTTTCTGTATAATAAGGGAATATGCCTACCTGCTGTGTGTCTCAGAGAGGTTGGGAGAAACCGCTGTATTACTAGGGCCCAAACCGTTCTTATCGTCAAGTTTCTCATTCTGAGACTCTGCAGGTTCTGTTAGAGAGAAAACCCACCAACTCAATTTGTTGTTGTTTTTGTAAACGTGCTATTTCACGCATATATGTCCCCAGAATGTTTAGATTTCACAGAAAATGTCACCTACTCACTTAAAAGCCTTTTCCAGTCTTTAATGAGAAACTTTGCCAAGGCGATGACATCTGCGTCAGAGCAATGTTTCCTGATGCTGTTCACAGACATGCCAATCCGGGTATCCTAACAAAGGAAGAGCTCTGAATGAGAAGAATGCCTGGTGCTTCAAGCCAAATGAACGCTCTGACATGGTCATTGTTTAACGTTACTCCTCGCTTACGGTCTATCAACATTTTGAGATGCGCAGTCAATTAAAGATGTTTGTCTTTGTGTTTGTCTGTGTGTCCAGCAGACAAGTTCGTACCTTAAGAAGTTTAAGAGTCATATTGAAATCATGCAGCTCCTTCAGAACGTCCAAGGCCCCCTCCTGTAAATATAATACAACGCAATTTAATGGAAAAATCCATCAGTCAATATTCATAAAACTATCCAAAAACCTTTGGAATACATTGATAACAGTTTTATATGTATGATATGATTCACCGAATGTATGATATGTACGAGTAAAAAGGCCTATTTGTATTTACAAAACACTTACATATACAGGCTGTATGCAAGTGCATTGAATGTGAAGCGTATTACAGTTGAACGCAGCGTAGGACCAGAGCTATTGCAGCGAGCGACGGGCCAGAGAACTACAGCAACAACCTTGTTTGCGCGCAATATTTTGTTTACCTTCCGTGGGGACGCTTCGAAGCACTTTTTGCAAATAATCACAGCAAGCGAACTAATGTTGGATTCTACTCAACAGTTATTATACTCTTGTGCTCATGTTTCCAAAGAGTCATTATCCGAGCACAAAGTCTTCATAATCCCGTGTTTAACGTTTTGACCGTTTGCAAGAGTGCATTCGTCTACTGAGGTTACACCTGTTGACTTTACAATTTCGAGGTTTTTAATACGTGTTTGGAAAGCATGCCTAGGCCTACTACACAGCGCGATGTGACAGGAAAACATTCGACCTGTGTGTCAGAATATCTCACCGTGTTATTTCTAGACACCATTCTGTCCAGTTTATTTGCGATGCGGATGAGATCTTCTTCGCGTGTCATTACGGCATTAGTTTGTATGCACGCGAGCAAGCAATCTTTTATTGAAAGCAAAGTTCAAAACAGGGGAAAACGTGAAAAAGTTTCGATCCCATGTAAATAGAGCATTACGCACGGCGCCGTCCATTCAGCTGAGGGGTGTGCCCTTCTGGCCACCTGGTCAACGAGTCAAAGCGACACATGACAACGACTAAATATAGTGCGTAGTAGAGGCCTGTCGAACGCACGAATAGATTCTTTTTTTGAAAGTTACATACAAATATATAGTAATTCTTTTCCAGTAAAAAAAAAAATTTTGATGAAAAGGAAAGGATATGGCATATGGCGTCGAAGTGTATAGAATTACAAACATCACTTTATTTATTTATTTATTTATTTATTTATTTATTTGTCCCATATTTAAATTTCTCTATAACCTGCACATGCGTGATGTTTACTCTGGAAAACAATCTGTTTCTGTTTCGAACCAGGTCAATGTATAATTATTAATCTAGCTAAAGTGAAAGCAGTAGGCATGGTGCAATTTATTTACAGTACACGCAGATGTAACAGAGCTGCTCTGCCAAACACCACTCACATCAAAACTAGTAGTGCTGCTTTAGAATTCGTCATTGATTTTAATATGCGATAAACATACTTTGTAACACATTGCCTAGTTTGATAAACATTTTCGGATCTTTGTTTCGGCGTGGTCGTGCAGGAAGTGAAATCGTGCACTTTCACCACTAAACGGCGCTGTTGCACAAGGAGTCAGAAATGTGTTCGGTTTAAGTGTTTGGTTTTCACTTAAAGGGTTGGGTTTTAGGGTTTACTTTTTTCTATTTTTTTTTTTCGTTTACCGTCCATCTTTTTCTATCACATTTTTTCCTTAACTTTCTCAATTTCTTTTTTTCTTGTTATTTTTCTCACACTATTTTCTATATAGTCTCGTTCTTTCCATCTTTTAATCTTACCCCTTTTCCTGATTTCTCACCATCTTTTTTCTCTCCTTAAATTTATTTTGTTCTGTCCTTTTTTTCGATCACTCTTTTCATCGATTGTCACGATATCTCATTCTCTCCATAATTTTTCTCACTCTTTTACCTTGATTTTCTAGATTTATGGTTCTCACCATAATTTGTTATCTCACTCTGTATACTTGATTTCTTATTATCTCCATCTTTATTCTCTCCCTCTGTATTTGATGTTTTGTTAATCTCTTTTCTGTTTATTTTTCTCGACTTTCTCGTTCTCTTCTTCCGGAACCAAAACGTAAGCTTGAAATCAACCCCTAAAAGGATTCCTAGAACCAAAAACGAAACTCTTAAACCCAACCAATTAGAACACCCTTACCCTAGAACCGAAAACCAAACCCTAAAACCAAACCCAATGAAACCCCTATCCCTAACCCCCCACCCTAAAACTGAAAAGCAAACCCTTAAAAACAAACCAATAGGAATCCTTAACCACAACGCCAACCCTAGCACTGAAAATCCAACCCTAAAACCCAACCCATATAAACCCCTAACCCCAACCCTAGAACTGAAAACCAACCACCGCCCACAGGACACCCCCAAGATACAGCCAAAGGACACAAATAGGATGTCTCCTGTGTTATCATGAAAAAAGACTGAATCAATCGTTTGGAGTAGCGTTTGTTAGTATGATGATTATTATTATTATACGGTACTGTTATTGTATCAAATAATTATATATTATCACTGGTATAGTTTCCCATAATGTATATTATGGGATGCATTATATTATCATATCGGCTCAGTCAAGGCCTTACTTCCATTATATATATACATATTTATTTATTTATATATATGTCCTCCCATATAAAATAATATTTTATGAATTCCCGATAAAATGTCTTTGGTGGTTTTAATGTAGGCCATGGCTATAGCCTAAAGGCATCTTGTGAAATTTGGAATAGTTCGGAAAGCTTCAATTCAAGTAAATGGAGGGTCAGAACGGGCTGCGGCCATACTAGGCGAAGGGACACATATGCATTTGATGGTGGGGAAGTGGATTTTAAGCCAAATATGTCAAATGAGTGAGATATTACCTTCAGTTCATTACAAATTATTTACCAGCACGTATTTCTTGCTTATTAATCGACATTTGAAGAAGTATAATAGTTGTAATATAAATAGTTATAATAGGATCAGTAACAACATTTTCTGTGACTAGTCTTCCATTTTTTGTCAATATTGTATTCTGGTTAAGTTCATCATTAACTAACAATTTGTAATTACCCAATTTTCCTATTCACCCACACTTTATTTTGACCCACATTTCTACCACAATGAAGTACAGTCAAAGAAACAAAGACAAAGGGCTCGTTGAGTGATCATTATCATAAAACCTTTATTTTGAAACAAAAAACTGGTTTCACAAGCTCCTGCAGCCGTTCTCCGGAAGCTTCTACAGTAAAGTGTTGCATAGGTTTGATCTCTGCACAGAGTGGGTGATCAGGACAAGCTGCTGTGTCAGCCACCCGCGAAACATTCACTTTAGAAAATAATTAATATTACTAATATATATTAATATATAGCCTGCCAGAGAGGTGCTCCGTTTAGGGTTCTTCTGATGGTGAAGTGACTTGAGGCCACGGGATCAGTGCAGTACTAACAATATCAGTCCACTGTCCTTTTAAAATGAAGACCACACCACTGTTCCTAAAGTGACCCACCTCACCACACCATACTCTTCAGACTACAAAGTGGCCTCTAGTGCTTAGCAGTTTTCATGTAAGGCAAACCAACACACGGCTCATTCACGCACCGTAGTACAACAACATCATCTTTTGACAGCTGGCGAGGCTTTAAACGGCAGTCTGTTTTTTTTTGTTGTGGTTTTTTAACTGTTATTTCATGAAGAACTAGATTTTACAGACGGCCAAGATACCACCTTCTGTGTTTTGCCTCAGACTGTCTGGATAATCCTTGATGAAAAATTATATATTTTGAATAAGACCCAATAGATGCAGAGAAGACAAGGGGGACAACACGTTGCACCAGATGAAGACAAGATAAAATAAAGCATAATAATACTGTGTTTGTCTATGCAGAGAGACCAGAGGCTCAGATGGAATTACTCTATTACAAAAAGGATGGGTAAATATAATGGCTTCAAGCCAAAATTGAATCCCATCATATTACATTCTCTAACCCATTCTCGCTACATATTCGGTGTATTTACGGTTGGTTTAGTTACATTTTTGTGTAAAAGTATTTAGCGCTTTTATTTTTTACCATACACCAAAGGCATGAAACTACACATTATTTAAATACTTTGTGAATTTTGTACTCTATATACAGTGGATTGTGCAAAACATTGAGTGGCACTGCTGTTCCATACATTTGTGCAAATAACTGAAAACATAGAAGGAGATCTGCTATTTAGATCTACGGTGTATAAAAACGAAAATACTAGTAACACTTCTCCGGTTATATTCACTCAGTCACATCTGTGTCCCAGGATCCTTGGCACGCTTGGAATCTAAAATGGAGTCCTCTCTCTCTCTCTCCCTCCCTCTCTCTCTTCCTCCCTTCTCTTTGGCACATTCTCATTCTGGCATGAATGTCTTGCTGAGACATAAAAATTACTGCTGCTTCCGTTTCTTCATTGTGGGGAACCCATATTTTCACTCCATCCACGGCCAAACCCTCCAGACTCATAGTGGCCCTTTGTGATGTTGTTGCTGTTGTTGGACTTGAGTAGAGATAGAACTCACGCGCACACACACACACACACACACACACACACACACACACACACACACACACACACACACACACACACACATCGTGGTCAATGGGCCTTCCACAGAGGGTTGTGGTACACCCAGCCTTCCCCCTGCAAACACACACACACACACGCACGCACACACACACACACACACACACACACACACACACACACACACACCAGAGTGTAGAGGGGAAAATGGTTACTTCATCAGATTGTCCTGCACTGTCAGCACAATTCAGGATATGGTTAAACCACCTGTCAGTCAGGTTTCTCATGATGTGCCCCTTGCTCTATTCCTCACAGCTTTGTGACAAATTGGAAGCGAACATTTTTTAACTCAGCACACTTTGGGAAAAAGCACCTTGCATGTGCGTACAGGTTCTGTGCCCAGGTCAAGCATCCATTAAATAGGGTCTTTGGCGTAAAAGGAATAAAATGAAAAGCATACGAAATGTCTCGTGAAGGAACTAGTGCACAGCTGTCTGCCTGCGTTCATGTCCATTGCATCCATTTGTCAGGTCTGGTTCATTCATAATAATCAATTATTAATAAAAAATATATATATAAAGAGCCGAAGAAGCAGTGTCGCAAGTATTCGTGCGCTGGCATCATACTATCAACCCTTTATATGCTTTGATGGTTTTTCAACCTGTAGAGGGCAGCAAACTGACAAAAGTTGTCTTCTAGCCCTTCGTTCTTAACAGTTAAAACTACTTCTCTCAGATAAACCACATCCTTCTTGATCATTAGTCATCCGTTTCACATCCCTTACATTCATCTTACATACTGTACTGCTTTAAAGGTGCTGTAGGTTGACAGGCAGGAGATATTCACCAAACCAGTCAGGGAAGAGATGCCCTCATTGGGCAGAAATAAGTCGGGAGCGGACTGAAATCAAAATAGTCTCCAAAATAGTCTCATCCAGAGCCAAGTGCAGTCAGCTAGAAACAATATTGAGTGTTTGCTAATGGACGGCTATGGCATTCCAAACAAACACAAACTCAAATTACACCTGTTAAATTGAACCTACATTCACCTTCCCCTTCACCATGTATGCTGTTGTTTGCCGGTGTTTGCCTGTGTTTTTGCTCACCTCCTTGACGAAGTACTTGGGTTTCCACGGCGTCTTGGCGGCCGCTCTCTGCTTGCCCTCGCTGCGCTGGCGCTCCTCCAGGCGGTGCTTGTGTTCCGTGGCGTCCTCCATGTTGCCCGTCTTCAGCGAGGCGGTCACGTGCTGCCAAAGACGCCTGGACATGGAGAGACGGAAAAGAGGGACGGACGGACAGACGGATGGACAGACAGATGGACAGACGGATGGACAGACAGATGGACAGACAGACATACAGAAGGACGAACAAACGGACAGATGGAGGAGGCGGATGAGCTCACAGGTTGACATTTGCTGGGGTAAATGTTTTTATTGTGAGGTCACAACAACTTTTTCTACTTGTCTACCAATGTATTACTGTAGTGAGGTGGGGGGAATTGCTCTACCGTCAGAGAACATGGGTATTCTGTGAACTGAAACAAAACCTGAAGAGGAAAAATGATCTGTACCGTACTACCACATTTTACTTCATATATGCAATATGATCCTGAGATGAACATGAACATGAGATCCTCCCTCCCTCCCTCCCTCCCTCCCTCCCTCCCTCCCTCCCTCCCTCCCTCCCTCCCTCCCTCCCTCCCTCCCTCCTCCTGATTACCTGTCATCATATGGTGGGGGGGGGGGGGGGGGGGGTTCTGTCTGTGCATATTAAGGTAAACTGGTATGGTAGAGCAGTGTGGGAGGAGTAGAATAACATCTCACACACAGTGTAACCAACACTGATATTAAACCGCCGTGACAGCACCAACTAAGGTGAAACACTGGTAACTGCAGGTTGCTGTGAATTGTCTTATGGATGTAGTTTGGTACCCCTTTAATGCAAGTTTTAGAAAAACAACAACATGGGCCGCTTCCACTGGGAAAAAACCCTAGAAACGATCTGGGCATGATGCCCCACCACCGCCATATGGTCGTTACTCCGCATCGAAACCTCAAAAGCCACTTGGAAAGCGAGCATAAAAGAATATGACAGAAATGAAAGCAGAAAAAGGAGGCAGGGAGGAAGAGATGCAGGGCTGACGGTGGTGTAAAGCGGCCAGATGGTGGAGTGATGGGAGGTGGCAGCTGTAGCAGAAATCATCTGCCGATGGCGTTGGTACTTACTGCTTTATAACTTGCAGATGAGTTAATTACATCCTGACTCAACCCAGTCAACTATAGAATGTATAATTACATCCCAGCCGTCTTCAGCCCCCAGAGTCTGAACAAGACATGATTGGAAAGCTGGGGGGGGTTAGATGCATTGTGTGTACTGTGTGTACCGTGAGTACTGTGAGTACCGTGTGTACCGTGAGTACTGTGAGTACTGTGTGTACTGTGAGTACTTCGAGTACCGTGTGTACTGTGAGTACTGTCTGTACTGTGAGTACTGTCTGTACTGTGAGTACCGTGTGTACCGTGAGTACTGTCTGTACTGTGAGTACTGTGAGTACCGTGTGTACTGTGAGTATTGTCTGTAATGTGAGTACTGTCTGTGCTGTGAGTACCGTGTGTACCGTGAGTACTGTGTGCACTGTCTGTACTGTGCAGGTTGGATGTGTTGGGTTCCACAGGGCAGCTATGCTCACAGAACAAACTTCCCTCATCTACTTCAAGTGAAACATAATGCTACATGGGCAATGAACCAATGTGTTTTGTGCAGCACAACAGAGGAAGCCTATCCTAGTAGTCACATCTAGATCCAAGGACAGCCTAGTTCACTCACCGCGACTCGTGTTGGCTCTGCTTCTCCAGGGGCCGGATCTTCTTCTTGATGATTGGCAGCTTGGAGGTGTCAATCACCTTGGTCTCCCCGCTGCTGTAGGTGAACTCCAGGGTGCCGTTCCACTCGCCCTGAGCCTTGCACACCACAGCACCTGTGTGGTTGTTCTTCACCTCCGCCGTCACTCTGTCAACAAGCCCGCCACAGAGTTTCAGTCAGTCAGGCTGAGAGAGGGTGAGGAATGCGTCAACGCAATTTCCACTCTCGTTCTTCCTATGAGCTGTGCCAGTTAAGCGAAGAATAAACGAGAAGAATAAGAACCTGACAAGAAGAAACACGAAGAATGTAAGAAAGCATTGACCGAAACAATAACCCCCACACACATATGCACACACACACACACACACACACACACACACACACACACACACACACACACACTGATCACCCCCCCACCACACACACACACACACACACACACACACATCGTGCCCAACCACACACACACATACACGCCAAACACACCCACCGCACACACACACACAGTCACCCACCGGTGCACCTTCCCCCCATAGAAGGGCTTGGTGTGGAAGTTGATGGAGGCGACGTAGCCAGATTTGATGCAGCTGATAGTGGCCTTCCCCCCAAGCTCCACCCAGGGCACAGTGAGGATGGAGCGGGCGTAAGCACAAGGCAGCGTGAACACATACTCCTCGTCATGCTCCAGCAGATACAGGACCCCTGGGGAGGGAGGTGGTGGGGGGGGGGGGGGGGGGGGGAAGAAGAGGGCAAAGCAGTGTTAGATAAATCACGAGGAATCATCTCACATTCCATTTCACGCAGGTGACCCTATAACTCGTGACCTTTCGACTGTGTGGACATGTGTGTGGACATTGAGCATTGTAGCGTTAAAGCGTAAGTAGACCAGCAAATTGCTTTGTTCTGTTTGGGTCTCACAAAGTGTTGGTGAACATTTCTGTGTTCTTTTTGACTGAAATGTATTAAGTTGGTAAACACTGTAAAATAAAAACGAGGTGTCTGCAATAAAAACATTTCTCCAGAGTGGTAGGTTTCTACTGGCTGTGCACTCTGTCAAGGGTTGCTATGGTAGGTGTGGTGTGGAATCAGGCGCAGGAGGCAGAAGTAAAGTCCAACAAAAGATACTTTAGTAGAATAAACCAGGAGGAAAGCACAAAATAGCGCATAAAAATACATGTAGCGCAGCAACACGACATGGAACAATTACACCCAACACCTAACTAACAACAAGGAAACTAAATAGGGTGCTAATTGAGACATAACACAAAACAGGTGTGACAAACAGACAAAACCAATCAAACAAGAAACATAGAGCGGTGGCAGCTAGTACTCCGGAGACGACGACCGCCGAAACCTGCCCGAACAAGGAGGAGGGGCCGCCTCGGCCGAAACCATCACACACCCTAGCCTGAGCAAGTGTGGCGTGGGTTTTGACAACGTTCTTTCTTCGGCTCCTGTTGCGTCTGTTACAACATTTTGTTCGCCTCTGATCGCGTTTTGTGAATCTCCTATCAAAGTTGTCCTGCTAGAACAGGAGGGTTAATTACCCATCAAGGTTTATCTATAAAGACCTTAATCTGTCGTTTTTATAGACTCAATAGGGCCACAGGTACGGACAAAAAAAATGCAAACCAACTCAACCTACAGTCAATAAAGCATTACTAAAACCTATATCAGAAAAAACATAAACATCCATGCAAGAGAAACACCACAAAGAGCGGCTACTCCTTTCAACCAAAAGAGAGAGAAAGTCAGGAAGTGAGTTGTATTCTGCTCACAAAGCCAGAGAGCCATTACTTAGTCTGTTCCTTACTATGCTCCCACATCAGTAATCAGATAAGCAGCTGCAACATCTGCATGCGGTCCACCGCTCCCAAGGTTAAGTAGATTTAAAGGTAGCCTTAGCCTTAGCTTGTTCCATTGGAGATTGTAGAGAACGCGGAACAATGGGAAAACAAATCACTTCTTACGGTTTTGGTTTCTCTGTGGCCACTATCCCATTTAATCATGTTCATCAAGTTGCATTAATGTAAACCATACACACTCTGTTTAGATGTGTTATTATACCCGTCACAGCACCATAGAGACGGGCAAAGTGGGCCACCATATACGAATGAACAAACACCGCACACACAGCGCGCACACACACACCCCGCACACACACACACACACACCAAACACACACACACACACACACACATTGCACACACACATACACACCAAACACACACCACACACACACACATACACACAAACACACCAAACTCACACACACACACACACACACATTATGCACTCACACACACACATGCAAAACGCACACACACACACACACACACACACACACACACACACACACACACACACACACACACACACACAAACACAAACATCCTATTTTTATGTCAGTGGCATGCACACACAACCACACACACACACACACACACACACACACACACACACACACCTTTTCCATGGGCGGTTATATAACAGACAGCTGTGCTGTACCCATGGCGCTCGCAGGGCCCAGGTCTCACACATCCATGTCCACCTTCCAGGACAGAGGAGGAGATACACACTCTAGTCTCTCGCATGCTCCTCTCTCTCATTCTCTCCCATCATCCCTCACAAACTTCTGTGTGCTATGAAAAACCCATAGAAGCCCCTATACCTAAACTTGTGATCTAGTGCTCAGAATGAGTGTGTGTGTGTGTGTGTGTGTGTGTGTGTGTGTGTGTGTGTGTGTGTGTGTGTGTGTGTGTGTGTGTGTGTGTGTGTGTGTGTGTGTGTGTGTGTGCGTGTGCGCTTATTTAATGGGTTTATGCGATTATAAAGTGGTACAACAAAATTGCCAAATTGGCTGCAGTGTGCGGTGTGAGTTGTGTTGCACTACAATAGTAACATGTCAGGTTCTAATGACC